>JASKMD010000015.1:4511526-4554405 GCA_030144725.1 Haematococcus lacustris
CCCCCCTCACCTATCACAGCCATCAGGGAGGAAGCCCAGGGAGATGAAGTCCGAGGTCAGTGCGTCCCAGTCCCTGTTGGCCAGGTGGATGGTGGCGCTCACCATGGCCTCCCGGTCAGCAGGGGGGATCTCAGCCACAAGCCCAAAGTCCAGCAGCGCAAGCTTGCCGCTGTCTGGACCCTCGGTCACCTGGGCAGGGGGTGTGAGGTTGGGGGGAGGGGTCAAGGGGAGGGAGGGGGAGGGAGAGGAGGAAGGGGAGGCAGGGGAGGGAGGGGAGGGGAGGGAGGGGGGTGTGAGGTTGGGGGGAGGGGAAGGGAGGGGAGGGATGGAGGGGAGTCATGTTGGAGGGAGGGGTCAAGGGAAGGGGGGAGGGGGGGGAGGGGGAAGGGGGGGGGGGGAATAGAGGAGGAGGTCTTTATAAGCAGCGGGGGATGAGGTGGGGGGGGTGTAGAGAGAGCAGGGGGGGGGGCGGGGGAACATGAGGATGGAGGGGAGGGGAGGGGGGGGGGAGAGGGGGAGGGGTGGAGGCTGCACTGACCTTGAGCAGGTTGCCTGGATGTGGGTCACCGTGGAACATACCTGCGGCGCCAGACACGGCTACAGGGTAGGAGGAGGGCGGGCAGAGGTGAGGGAGGAAGTGGTGTACGGCGGGGGGACAGGGGCGGGGGCGGGGCGGGGGCGGGGGCGGGGGACGGGGACGGAGGCGGGGGCGGGGGCGGGGGTGGGGTCCACCTACCAATCTCCAGCAGTTGTGTAAGGAAGGCCGCCTGGCCGACCTTGACCAGTCCCCTTATCTCCTCTGGTTGCAGCGCAGTGAGCTTGACCCCGGTGACCCACTCCATCACCAGCACCCGCCTGCAGGCCAGGGGGGGAGGGCGTCCGGTCACGGTGGCAGGCACCCAGCCATGCAACAGGGAGCCATGCACCCCACCTGCTGAGAGCTCTACCCCTGGCTGCTTGCTGTCCCCCCCTCTACCCTTTCGACGTGACCCTGCCCGTCCTCCCTTGCACCCTCTGCTACCCACCCACCCCCTACTCTTTTCCCCCCTGCCTGCCCCCCGCCCCCCACGGCCCTGATCCCCCCGTTGTCATACTCCCTCCCTCTCTGCCGCGACTCATCCATCCTCCCTCCCCCTCTGCCTCCCCCCCCCTTCCCCCCTCTGCCGCCCCCCCCCCCTCCCCCTCTGCCGCCCCCCCCCCTGAGGCACCTTGTGGTTAGGTGCATGAGGGGGGCCGGGATCACCAGGTCGCTGGCTGTGAACTCGCTGGCGTCCAGCAGCTGCCGCATGCGCGCTGCGTTCAGGGCTTCGTTCTGGAAGTCCATCTCTGCCACCAGGCAGGGGTCAGGGGGCAATGGTGGGAAGTCAGGGGTCAGGGATGGCAGCAGGAGCACAGGATGTCAGCAGCAGCAGCAGCAGCAGGGCACCACAGGCGTCAGCAGCAGGGGGCAGGGATGGCAGCAGGGACCCACTGGGGGGGGTACGGGGAGGAGGGTGCAGCAAGCAGTGGCCTACAGCTTGGCATACAGTGAACACGGAACAGTCGCCCCCCCCCCTCCTCACCCTGCTGCTGCCTAGCCCCCCCCCCCTCTCACCCTGCTGCTGCCTAGCCCCCCCCCCTCCTCACCCTGCTGCTGCTAGCCCCCCCCCCCCTCTCACCCTGCTGCTGCCTAGCCCCCCCCCCCTCTCACCCTGCTGCTGCCTAGCCCCCCCCCCCTCTCACCCTGCTGCTGCCTAGCCCCCCCCCCCCTCACCTGTGTAGAGCCCCTCAGCGAAGGTGCTGAGCAGCTGCTGGTAGTCGGTGGTCTGGGCGGTGAAGCGGCGCACCAGGCGCTCGTACACCCCCACTGCCCGCCGCAACACGTACAGGTCTGTGACACACCACCAAGGGGGGGAGGGGGGGGGGGCAGTGAGGGGGGGAAGTGAGGGGGGTAAGGGGGGGGGAGGTCTGTGACACACCACCAGGGGGCAGGGAGGCCAGGGGGCAGGGGGGGCAGCAAGGGGAGGAGGGGGTGTGTTGGAATACGGCATAAGCGCGCTCATTGCGCGCTGGGTCGTTGTCTGTGCCACACATAGCACTTCAACACCCTGCCATCATCATTGCTCCCTGCGCATTGCCCTATCCACTCGACAAACGAGGTGGCGGCACTCAACATAAGAATCGGCGGCGACACACATGACAGAGATGCCATCGCACTGGACTGCGAGCCGAGGCGCAGTTTCTGTGCCTTGGCTCGCAGTCCAGTGCGATGGCATCTCTGTCATGTGTGTCGCCGCCGATTCTTATGTTGAGTGCCGCCACCTCGTTTGTCGAGTGGATGGGAAATGCACAGGGAGCAATGATGATGGCAGGGTGCTTTCCGTCGAAGAGGACAGCCATGACCACATTGTCCGCTTCAAGGCACGCTTGGTGGTCAAAGCGTTTATGCAGCGGGAGGGGGGTTCACTTCACCGAAATGCATGCACCAGTTAGCACGCATGCTACCGTTACGTGCCCTGCTGGCCACAGCTGTTGCTTGGGACATGACCTCGAACACCTCGATGTCATGACAGCCTTTCTCAATTGCTATCTGGATGAGGAGATCTACGTTAAGCAACCGGCTGGCTCGTCTCGGCTCGCGTGTGCCGGCTCAAGCATGCCCTGTACGGGCTGCGCCAGGGACAGGGACAAGGGCAGGGGCATGACCAGGTCTTTAACTAACCACCCACCCTAGCCACCCTAGACACCCTGACCCCAGGTTGTCCCCTGAACCCTGTTAGGGGGGGCAGTGAGGGGGGGCAGGCTTTGACCTTGGCCCCAGCCCTGCCTGCCCCCCTGCCCCCTAGCCCCTGGTCTGGCTGCTGGTCAGTCGTAGGCAGTGCCGGCTCACCCTTTGATATAGTGGCCAGCGCTCCCGGTCGCTGCACCTTGACCGCCACCTGCTGCCCGCTGTCTCGCAGCCGCGCCTTGTACACCTGAGCAGGCAGCAGCTCAGGTGGCAGCAGGTGGCAGCAGCAGCAGCTCAGTGGCAGGGGTGATCAGCATGACCATCCAGCTGAGCTCATCATGAGCGGCAGTAGCAGCAGCAGCTGCAGCCAGGGCTGCCAGCGCAGGCGCAGCGGGTGACAGCAGCAGCAGCGGGTATGATAGGGCAGGGGGGAAATGTGTGTGGGGGTGTGGTGTGGGAGGGGGCTGCCTGACCTGTGCCAGGGACGCCGCAGCCACCGGGGCGTCGCTCCACTCGCTGAACACGGCCTCCAGGGGCTGACCCAGCTCACGCTCCACTAGCGCACGAGCCTCCTGACAGGACCCAGGGTAGCAGGCTCAGGCGGGGTCAGGGGGGTGTAAGGGAGGCGGTCAGGGGGGTCAAGGGGGGGTCAGGGGGTCAGGGGGTCAGGGGTTCAGGGGAAGGAGCAAGTGCCCTGAGGGTCAAGGAGCAGGGTGAGTCAAAGTAAGACCCAGGGATGTGAAAGGAATGACGGGGATGAAGGGACACAGAACGCCCTGTCCCTGCCTCTGTCCGTTCCCTCCTTCCCCCAACCCTCTTCCTTCTATCTCTTCCCCTTCCCTCGTTTCCTCCTTTTCCTCCCTCCTCCACTCCCCCTCCGACTCCGACTCCCCCCCGACTCCCCCCCCGACTCCCCCCCCGACTCCCCCCCCGACTCCCCCTCCGACTCCCCCTCCGACTCCGACTCCCCCTCCGACTCCGACTTCCCCTCCCCCTCCCCCTCCCCCTCCCCCCTTAGTCACCTGGCAGGAGAAGGGCTCGATCCTGTCCTGCAGCCTGCTCAGCTCCTTCATCACCACAGGGGGCAGCACGTCAGGCCTGACACCACACACACACACACAAACACACACACACACGTCACCCCGCGCCCTCCTCCCCGAACCCCTGGAGCCGCTAGCGTAGCAGCAGCCACCCCCAGCGTCAGGCCTGACAGGACATGCATGCACACACACACACAGTAGCCTAGGTCCTCCCCCCACCTTCACACACACACACACACACATGCCCCCCACCCCACCCCCCATTGTGGGGCTCCCTGGTTAACCGACCTGCCCTTTCCACCCCAGCTCATCATCCCTTGTCACACTACACCACAGCATCACACCCGCAGCATCACACCCACAGCATCACGCTCATGTCACACAAATGTCCCCCCCAGAGTTCCATGCAGGGCAGGGGGCCGACCCACCCTACACTTTGATTACTAAGGGGGGGGACCCCTCCCACAGCTGCCCCCCTGCCCTCTGGCAGCCCCCCCCCCCAGCCGCCTGCCCCCCCTCGACCCCCCCCCTGGGTGACCCTAAGGCTCCCAGGAGGGAGGAGGCAGGAGGGGTGGCTGCTGGGGGGAGAGGGCCACCCAGGGGGGCGGGGGGGGCGTGGGGAGGGGGGGCAGTGGCCGGGTAATGTGGGCAGCTGGTTCCTGAGGCCGGCCATGGGTAAGGCTGCGGCCCCTTTCTAGAGCTGCCGCAGCATGCATGGGGGCAAGCATGCAGGCAAAAGGTGGTGAGAAGCTGGGGTGGCGGTTAAGCTGAGGGAAGTCAGGGAGGTCACACACCTGATGCTCAGGATTTGGCCCAGCCTGCAGCATCAAGGGGGAGAGTAGGGGAAGGGAGGCAATATGGGCAATAGGGCAGCTGGCTTCAGGCTGATATGGGGGTGAGCGGCAGGCAGCTGGGGCCACGGCAGCTCAACCTCAGCTTGTCAAGCCTGCCTACTCAACTGCCTACTCGACTGCCCTGCCAGCCCCTTGCCCACCTGCCTGCCCCTAACCCCCAAACCAGCCTCACACCCTCACCCCCAAACCAGCTGCCCTACCGCCCGCCCGCCCGCCCGCCCGCTCACTTGATGAATGTGGGTCCCAGCTGCTCCAGGTTGCGCACAGCGTCCGCCGCCAGCCCTGCCTGACGCTCCTCTAGCTTGCCGCTGAGGAAGGCATTGGCCAGCTTGGTCAGCCAGGGGGCTGCGGGCAAGGCGGCCGGGAGGGAGGGGGGCGGGGTCAGGAGGGGGGGAGGGAGGGAGGGAGGGAGGGAGGGAGGGAGGAGGGAGGGAGGGAGGGAGGGAGGGAGGGAGGGAGGGAGGGAGGGAGGGAGGGAGGGAGGGAGGGAGGGAGGGAGGGAGGGAGGGAGGGAGGGAGGGAGGGAGGGAGGGAGGGAGGGAGGGAGGGAGGGAGGGAGGGAGGGAGGGAGGGAGGGAGGGAGGGAGGGAGGGAGGGAGGGAGGGAGGGAGGGAGGGAGGGAGGGAGGGGGAGGGAGGGAGGGAGGGAGGGAGGGAGGGAGGGAGGGAGGGAGGGAGGGAGGGAGGGAGGGAGGGAGGGAGGGAGGGAGGGAGGGAGGGAGGGAAGAGGGAGGGAGGGAGGGAGGGAGGGTGTGGGGTCAGGAGGCTGGGACACAGAGGATAAGGAAAGGGGAGTCCTAAGGGGGAGGGATGTAAGGGGGAGGGGTCTGAGGGGGAGGGGTGTAAGGGGGAGGGGTGTAAGGGCGGATGTCCAAGCACAGGTCCAGGTGAGGGAGGGAAGCCAAGGGGGGATCAGGGGGGTGGTGCCTCCAGGGGGGGTCTAGAGGGAGGGGTGCAGAGGAGAGGGGGTGCGCCCAATTGCTTGAAGAAGGGGCAGGGCCCAGAGGGGGAGGGAGCCTGGAGGCCCAGAGAGGAAGGGCGCAAGGGGGGGAGGTGGGGCAGGGTCCAGGGAGGTCCCTGCTGCTGCTGGTCCTCCTGCTGCCCCAGCTGCCCCTGCTACCCTTGCTGCCCCTGCTGCACTCCTGCTGCTGCCCACCTGAGATGGCGGTGAACTTGGCCCATCTGCCCAGCAGCTCGCCCGGCCTGCTGCCCCAGTAGCCGGCAATGCGCTGCTCGTTGTACACAAGCGGCAGCCCGTCCTCATCCACAGCGTCAGGGTCGAAATCAGCGGCGTCCAGCCGGCGGCGGGACACATACGACAGACCCTGCGGAAGCTCGCCATCACAACCCACAGCCACAGGGCAGGCAGTGGGCGGGTCAAGGCCACAGCCACAGCCACAGCCACAGCCAGATGACAGGAAACAGGGCCGGGCCTACTACTACCGCCCCTGACCCCTATCCTCCACCCCTGCCCCCCCGCTCCCTGCCCTTGCTCTTGCTGCCCTTGCTGCCAGGTGTAGGCAGAGGTGGGCAATCAGCAGTAGGGCAGCAGCAGCAGAACAGCAGAACAGGAGACTAGCGGCAGAAAGCGGCTGCAGGGGTGGCCACAGGTAAGGGCACCCAGAGAGGCGGGCGGGCAGACAGGCAGGGCGGCAGATTGCACGCTGGGTTACGAAGGCTGGTGCAAGGTTGCCCTGGCTGCTGGCCGGCAACACGCACCTTCACGTCTCGCAGCCTCAGCTCATCCATATCGGGCGAGGCGTCGAATTTCACGCCAAGCTGGCTGAGCTCCTTCAGAGAGCTGACGGGGCCCTTTGGCAACGAGAACCGCGAGGCCACCGCGTGAGTCGTCGATACGAAACGGGTGGCGCTTGTTTGCCGAGGGCAGTTTGCGACTCGAAGGGGCAGCATCCAGCGCATGCCAGTTGCGATGCGGCTGCATCGCTCTGTCATTTGAGTCGCAATTGTGGTGATTTGTAACCTCTTTGGCGCCACAGGGGGAGAGGCTTAGAGGGCTCCGGTGATTGTAATGCTGCTCGCAGTGTCGGTTGCGCTTTGGGCTAGGTAGCCATGCAGGCTAAAGCAAAAGTGTATCGGGACCTGGGACGCATTGAATGGCGTGGGGCCAATATCAATCTCCTGCCTCCAGGCTGCTCCCTCCCACTCTTGAAGCCGTTTGATACCAACAACGAGCTTACAACTTTCGCAATCTAGCTGCTTTACATGCCCATTCATGAGCCTCAACCTCGTACACCACCCTCAGCAGCTCACATTGCATAAGAGGGCCCTCTGGTGGGGGCCAAAGTCCTGGCAAGGGCCGGTCTGCCTATTGTGGTCTCCACATAGCACGTGAGACAGTCTGTCTCATACAGACATTGTTTCACATGTGGCCAATGGTGGGCGCATCAGGAAACTAGCTAACGGGCTGCCGGTGTAACGGCCACCAGGACGCCTCTACCATGGCACTGCGATGCCGCACGTGCTTGCAACTCCTGAACCCCACAGCCCTCATGCTACACCAAAATAACGGCGCGTTTCCAATGGACGGAGAAAAGAGAAAAGAGATCGCCCATGTGCATGAATTCAAACGCGTTTCAAATGGACGGAGAAAAGAGAAAAGAGATGCATGGAAGTCCACTTTCCAGCCGCCGCCTACGCCTTCATTGATCTACACACGAGCTGCCCAGCAACATGGATAGCAGCAGCAGCAGCGGTTACAGCGGAAGTAGAGGCAACAGAAAAAGAGATGAAATGGAGCTCACTCTAGGAGAGTTATTCGTCTCTATCTCCGCGCATTGGAAACGGGAGAAAAGAGATCCGGACCGTTCGCGGCAGTTAGAGGGACATGGGCTGGCGGCGATCTCTTTTTCTCTTTCTCTTTCTCTCTTTTTCTCTTTCTCTCTCCGATCTCTTTTCTCTTTCTCTCCGTGCATTGGAAACGCGCCCTAAAGCATGAGTTGGAATCGAACCAAGGCTGCGAGCTCATCATTGTAAAGGCTACCGACAGTGTGCCTAATGCGCACTTCAGCTCAGCCTTCTGGTGTGTGTGCCTGTTGCCAGAGTCCTAGTAGCTCAAAACCACACACATCCCCTTTGTTAGGGGTTCATTGTTTTTTTGTTGGGATTGTCGGCTTAGCTGGCTATTGCTACAGCTTGCGCTGCCACTTGAGCAACAGGGGCTTGTCGGGTATCTCCATCCACTCCTGGCCTGGCTGGCCTGGCTTTGGCATGGCTTGGCGGTTAGGCCAGTAGCACAGCTCAGTGGGACGAGGCCCTGGGCCGACTGCACAGCGGCGGATGTTCAGCGCGGCAGAGACGTCCCGGTCATAGAAACTGCACATGTGTGTAGGAGATGCATGATGTCAATTCATGTGTCATGGCATGTGGGATATGCTCATGTCATGCACATTTATAGGGTTGGGTCAATGCTTACCTGGTGATGTTGTTGATGCTTGTTAAGCACATCAGGCCCCGGACTTGGGAACGCTTTGCCATGCTTTTCACTGGCCGCAGCCACCTGCATGGGCACATGGGGCAATGCACATTTGTAAGATTTTTCCTACCTAGTCACCTTGATTCCACCACCTCCCAACAACCCCCTATCCTCGCCCCCCTCACCTGAAGGACTCAGGCGGGGTGTCAAGGAGGGTCTCGCTGGGGGTGTTGTCGGCTGAGCTGACCCGGCTGGTTCGGAACTCATCCACCAGCACCACACGCTCTGGTCTGAACTGCTTCACTGCCTCCTTCTGCATCTGGCTGACAGGGACACCCCTGCAGCCAATGGTGCCAGCTGCCATTGAAGCCAGCTGCCCCATAGGCCAGGGCCAGGATGCGGTCCGGCCACAGCTTCTGTGCCTGCTTCTTGACCTGCAGCCACATATAGCAAGACACATTAGGTCAGGTATAGCAGCAGCAACAGAGGCAACAACAGCAGCAGCTGGCTGGGTGAGCTGACTTTGGTTGGCTGCTGCCTAGCTCGTGGGTTAGGGTTCTTGGGCCTTACCTTGGCCCAGAACGAAGCCACCACGCGCTTCTTGCCACAGTACAGCCTGAAGCTGGCGTTGGCCCAGCGCTTCTTCGAGACCTCGCTCCACATGGCGTCGTACGTCTCCAGGACGGTGTCGGCGAACCGCCGGTACGAGGTCAGCGAGCTGGGCTTGCTGCTGACCTTTGACAGGGCTGTGAGCTGCGGCTTCACCTTGGCTAGCCAGATCTTCGTAGCCTGGGCCTGCCGCGTGATGCCACTGTCCCGGTAGTACTGCCCGGCGGTAAGCGTCCAGTGGCGCACTGACACCACTGAGCCGTCGGCGCTGCGCTCCTCGTGCGCCACCGTGGCCATATTCGTCTTGCCCGGGTCCACGCCCAGCCACTCCGCGTGGAGGTGGGCCAACGGGTTGACTGCGCCCATGCCCTTGCTCATCCGCGGCAGCTCGGCGGGTGGCGCTGCAGGCTTGGGCCGCAGGAACATCACGCTGATGGCGACTCCATCGGTGTGCACGACCTGATCGAATCTGTGCTTGGGGCTGGCGAGCTTTTGGCGGCGAGGGTCAGGCAGCAATGCGTCCCACCGGCTGGCCACCTGCAGCCACCATAAACACCACCAAGGCACCTCATCTGAAGACAGGCTGAAGGCTCACAAGGCAGGCACAAGGCAGTTGACAACACACATGGCAACTGACTGAGGACCATAGGCTGGTACCTGACTGCAAGGAGCACTCACCTTGCTGTTTGCAGGCCCTTCAATGTAGTGGCCCGGCTCCGCTGGGTCAGGTAGGGCACCGTTCCTGAACTTGACCTCGGAGGTGACCCCTGCCTCTGTCAGCACCCCCAGCATGCCGGCGTCATGCATCAAGCCGTAGAGGCCCCGGGTGTCGATGAAGATGTGCCGAGCGTGGCACTTGCTGGTGGGGGTGAGGGCATAGGGAGTGGGGGGGCGGGGGGGCCTTGTCGACAGGTTGGTGGGCTGAGACTGCTCCCAAGGCACCATATCAAGCTGCCAGGCTGCCATGGCTGCCTCCATCTCTCTGGTGGTGTGCACCGCATGGCGCAGCAGCCGGCCACGGTTTGCTGGATCCTCCACCCAATCATCATCCACCTTCTCACCCTCCCCCAGCTCAAGCAGGCCCCGCTGCAAAGCCACCTCAGCCTGCATGGCTGCAGTCACCACCACCCCACCCTCCCCCACCAGCCAGGTGACCTCCATGCCGCACACCATACGGCGCACGTAAGTGCACTGCCGCTTGGACCAGGCTGGCAGGTGCCCACCAACCAGCCCCCTCACCCCGAATCGGCGCTGGTGCTCGTTGGTGCCCAGCAGGACCTTGGCCCCGGCCAGGGACACTGACTTCTTCAGCCTGCCAGCGAAGAGCAGGGTGAGCATGTTGCCGAAAGCTGTCTCCAGCTGCTTGCCGACGTGGTCCACCATGTTCGTGTCAGACAGGTGGCGAGGGATTGCATCGAGGCGGGCACACAGGTCGGGGTGCGCGGCCAGCACGGCAGCGACTGCTGCACTCGGTTGAGTGTTCTCGCCCTCTCCGGGCAGGCCGCGGCACAGCTGCAGGTACAGGTTCCTGCAGCTCAGGTCCGGGATGTCTGCTGCGGAGACTGGGATGTCTGTGTCTGTGTATGACAGTGGCTGGCCTTGCGCGTCAAGCTGGTCGGCTACGTGCAGGGTAAACAAGCCGCGCACGAGGAAGCCCAACAGCAGGCTGCCAATCACCCCCCGCTCGCTGATGTCCTTCACTCGTGGGCGCACAGCCTTGTCAAGGAAGGCATCCCAAAGCGCTTGCGGGAGGTGGTCGGTGAGGTGGGCTAACTTGGCCTTTCTTGCGTGGAACGTATTGTCCCTGCTGCGGGCAGCGCGGGCCTCTCCTGAAGCCTTCCTTTTGCGCTGTGCCTCGGTCAAGTCAGGTTGGGCTGCCTCGTCGCGGTTGAAGTCGGGGTCCTCCGGCACTGCTCTAGGCCCACCCACACCGGTTCGTCTCTTCTTCCTCGCCATAAACAACAACAACGCGAGGCAGCAACATATACTAAGGATTTTCGTGTTTATCACACACATGTCTACATACATGTCTACATGACAAGTCTACATGTCTACATGACCATACCAAGCTGATCATCAAAGGCCTATTCCTGTGCACTAGCACGATTCCCACATAAGAACTTCAACTAAACGCTGAACTTCAACCAGTGCCTGGTACACACGCGTGTGCTTGCAACGGAGAGCAACATGTGCTTGCAACGGAGAGTACTTGTGGCACCTTGCATTTGCGATGCGTCCCGCATGCTCGCGAGCTGCTGCGCGCCCCGCATCGCTAGGACCTCGTCGCAAGACTTGTCGCAGCTCGTCCTCAGTCGCCATGTTGCGCCACGGTGCCTTGCGGTCAGCGCCATGCCTGCCCCAGCTCTCCCACCCCATGCCAGCCTGGAAGCGGTGCCTGGGCTGCTCTTTAGCCACGCCACCGTGGCCCTGGTGCTGCTCTACTCCTCAATGCTGTTGGCGCCACATGCACGCCTGGCAAGTGGCAGCAGCAGCTGGACAGTGCACCCACATGCCCTGCCGCACATGCTGCCCTGGCCTTACGCTACCCATCAAGCTGGCTGGCTTAGGGCACCCCTGCCACCAACCCCTCCTAACCATCCACCATGTGTGACATGTGACCAGCTGGAAACGTCCTGTCGCCCCTGTCCTCCCTTTACAAACCCTCACTATTGCCTGCTGCCTCATGTTGACAGGGGGAACACATCACCTGGTGCCTCATGTTGACTGGGGCTGCATGTGACCTGCTATGGCGCAGACGCGGCGCCTAGCGCAGTCCCCCCTGGTGCTAGCCGCGTTGGCAGCGGCCTACTGCCTCTCCCTGGCTGTAGCGTTGCAGTCGGGCCTGCTGCCGGCACTGCAGGGGCTGGCCGCCAGCATGCTGTCCAGCCCTGCTCTGCTGCCTGACCCCAAGGCACTGGGGGATATGTTTGCCCAGCCAGCCATCACCTGCTGCGCGTGGCTGCACCTGCTGATGCTGGACTATGTGCAAGCCAGGTGGAGCAGGGCGGGGGCAGGGCAGGGCAGGGCAGGGCGGGCAGCAGCAGCAGTGAGCAGCAGCAGCAGTGAGCAGGGTGTGGGCAGGGGTGCGGTCAGGGACAGGCATGGGGGCGGGAAGAGGGAGGAGGAGGATGGAAGGAGAGGGGGAGGAAAGGGAGAGGGGAAGCTTGGTGCTGCCTTGCCATGCCTGCTCCCTCCCTGCTCCCTCCCTGCTCCCTGCTGCTGCTGCTGCTGCTGCCCTGCTGCTGCTGCCCGCCCCTGCCTGCTGCAGCCCACTGCCACCTGCCCCTGGTCACACCAACAGCCCCTGGTCACTCCCTTGCGTCTGCTGCTCCCCCTCCTGCCTGCTGTTGCATGGCGGGCCGCCAGGCACGTGTTCCTGGACTGTTCGGCCCGAGCCCTGCCCAGTGCCCTGCCCCTGGCACTGTGCTTTGTGGTGGGCCCCCTTGGCCTCATGGCGTATGTCATCATGCTCAGCCGCCGCAAGATGCACCTGACCCCCCTCCGCAGCAGATAGGGCAGCAGATCACACAGCAGCTGAGGCAGCAGGTAGGGCAGCAGCAGGGCAATCGCAACAAAGGCCACAAGGCCCAGCTTGGCCAACCTTGCAGCAGCAGAGGCAGCCAGGGAGGTAGCAGCCACGGCAGGGAAGGCCAGGGACGCTTAACCTGATGGCACATGGCATCATGCTGAGCCACCGCAAGGCGCTGCTGGCTGTTCTCGACAGCAGCTAGGGCAGCCGTTTGGGCAGCAGCAGAGGCAGCAGTTGGGGCAGCAGCTAGGACTGAGGCAGGGAAGGCAGGTGCAGGCGAGACCCGCAGCAGTGGCGGCTGGCAGTGCAACCAGAGATTTACAGGGGGCTGCAACAGGAGCAAGGGGGCTGCAGACTGGCCTGGGCCTGTGAGACCAAAGAGTGAGAGGGAAGGGTCTGTGGTTAGAGGATGGGGGAGAGGGCTGGGCTTAGACTGAGGTGTCCGCTACCGGTGAGGTGTCCGGCTGAGTGTGTTAAGGGCCAGGGACAGCTGAGGGTGGTAGGCCGCCCAGTGGGTTGAAGACAAAGGGATGAAGTGCTGGGGGGTAGGAGGCAGGCGAGTCCTCCTGTCTGAGCCAGCGGGTCGGGGCACGGCAGGACCACAGGCAGTGTTGGCTGACTGCCGGGTGCAAGCCTGAAGGTGTGACCCACTGGGTCTGAGATGCTCGCTGCTCAGTTTCATTTGTACCTCTGCTGTCGTTGCTTCTATAGCTGCATTCATTGAGTCCTGGTTTTGTTTGTCGCCGGTGGGAGTGCAGCGACCTTGGTTGCCTTGCTTTGCTCTTTTACGACGCACTGTTGCTGCATGCGAGTCCAGTCATAAGCGGTTGGTCTTGAGCACGATGCAAAGCTCTGCGATTGTGCGGTCTCGGTTGCATGTAATCTGTTTGCAAATGCAGTGTGCAGATGCCGTTTGTTGCTGTTGTGCTATGGGACTCGCGCTCGTTCTTCTTGGCTGGAGTCATGACACTGTAGCGTTGTGAGTCCTGGACAGCCGTGAGGGGGACAACGCTAGCACCAGGCTGCTTTTCCGGCATGTCACATGGACAATGAAATGTGTATGTTTGTATTTTAGCTTCGTTAGTAGCACGTCGCGCTGTGCGATACTAGCTCCAAACGTCTCATCACGCACGCAGCATGAGACTAGATCTGAGCTGTTTGGACGCTCCTTCGGGCTTGCATCACAAGGAGGCAGCCATCGATGAGCAGCTGCCCTTTCTGGAGTGCGGATCAAGCTCCCAGTGCTTCCCGCTGCCAGCAGTGCAGGACGTGAGGCCTCTTGTCATGTCCCAGCTCGCGAGGCTCCTGCCGTGACGCACCCCGTGGTGCGATGTGTGCACGTAGCTGGACTCGTTTGAGCGCCAAGCGGTGGAGCTGGTGAAGCCCGCACACGGGACCACCACACTGGGGTTCATCTTCAAACACGGCATTATCATCGCGGTCGACTCCCGCGCAACCATGGGTTCCTACATCTGTAAGTGGGTGCTACTACTCCCGCCAGCACCCTGCCCGCCCTCGGCCCGACGGCCCTGAACCGGCCCTTCGCGCACCCTGCCGTTGCGCGCAGCCTCACAGACGGTGAAGAAGGTCATCGAGATCAACCCCTTCTTGCTAGGCACGATGGCTGGAGGAGCCGCGGACTGCCAGTTTTGGGAGCGTAACCTTGGACAGCAGGTCAGAGTGGGGAGGGCCAGGAGGGCCTGCCACCTGCACACAGCAAGCAGCTGCAGGGTGTGGTGATGCTGGTCATACCATCCAAAGCTACACTCACAGCCCTAGGCAGCTGGCTAGCAGAGGAGAGTTTCCAGTGTCAGGGGAGTTGCCCAGGGCCCAGGTGGCTGAGAGCTGCAGCCGGGTTGTGCATCAGGCCATGAGATAGCAGCACAGCAGCGGCACAGTGATGGTGGTGAGGGCAGGGTAGTGTGCATCTTACTGCTCAAGCAGCTGCAGCAGCAGCAGCAGCAGCAGCAGCAGCGGGGCCATAGAGGCCGGTCAGGAGCCGGCTGGCTACTACGCAAGTGTGTGTGTGGCTGCCTTGTTTGCACTATGAGGCGTTGAGACGGGCCGTCACATGCTTTGGGGTGGGGGGTTCCTTGGGCTGTGTAACTGGCTGCTGGCCAGAGCGGCGGCCTGAGCAGCCTGACAGGGTGACAGCCTGAGCAGGACCCGGCAAGGCAGCTTGCTGATGCCAAATGGGGCGTCAATGCCATTGATGCCTTTGCCAGTGCAGTGGCAGGGGGCGAGCGGCGGTTGCACTGGGCTGCACGAGTCGCCTCTCGCTGCCTGCCTGCTGATTGATTGGCAGCAGGCACTACACACAGCTTCTCACTCCTGCCACATGAGTCACACTGGGGTGGTGTGTTTGTTTGTTGCCCGCAGCGACCTATGCAAGCAGGCAGGGCCTTGACTGCAGCAACAACATGATCAGGTCACAGCTGGGGGGGCCCTCACCCTCTGTCCACTGCTGGACCTCTGCTTGCCCCCCAGCAGTTCTCCACCCCCTCCTTCCCGCCGCCACCTGACCCTGCCCCTCCCCCTGCCCCCTGGCTGTGTGCAGTGCCGGTTGTATGAGCTGAACAATGGCAAGCGCATCTCAGTCAAGGCAGCATCCAAGCTGTTGGCCAACGTCATGTTCTCGTACCGCGGCATGGGGCTGTCTATGGTGAGGGCAGATGGTGGTGGCTTCGAAGGGGGGTGGCGCAGCACACACTGCTAGGGTTGTTTCAGCTAGGGTTAAGATGGTCAGGGGTGCGGTCATTAGAGCTGTGTTCTCGACCTCACTCACTCACTCACTTTGCCGCATGTGGCCCATGATACCTAACCCTGCTGCTGCTGTCCCCCACCACCCCCTGCCGCTAGTCTGCTGCTGCTGCTGCTGCTGCTGCTGCTGCTGCTGTGCCCCCACCCCCCCAGGGCACCATGGTGGCGGGGTGGGACCCCAGCGGCCCGGGCCTGTACTACGTGGACTCTGACGGGCAGCGCACGCGTGGCCAGCGCTTCTCAGTCGGCTCCGGCTCCCTCTACGCCTACGGCATCATGGACCAGGGCTTCAGCTGGTGAGGGCAGGGCAGGGGCAGGGGCAGGGCAGCGGAGGGTCGCGAGGGGCAGGGCAGGGTCGCGAGGGGCAGGGCATGGGAGGGTCGCGAGGAGCAGGGGCGGGCAGGGGAGGGTATGACGCGCCACATGCGGCAGAATGAGCGAGTGAGGCTAGCGAGTGAGGCTTGACCCTAATCCTGGGCAGGGGCAGGGGCAGCTCTAGGCGTCATATGATGCTGCGGCTGCTGTGGCTGCTGCTGCTGGACCCAGCGCTTGTGCTGCTGCTGGTGTTGACAGATGTGGTGTGTGTGTGTGTGTGGCGGGGTGGGCAGGGACATGAGCGTGGAGGAGGCTGTGGAGCTGGGCAAGCGCTCCATCTACCACGCAACCTTCAGGGACTGTGCCTCAGGCGGAACAGTCAGCGGTGGGTGACTGGGCACTCAAGGCAGGGCGGGGGCGGGGGCGGGGGCAGGGGCAGGGGCCCAAGGGCAGGGGGTCAGGGGCAGGGGGTCAAGGGCAGGGGGTCAGGGGCAGGGGGTCAGGGGCAGGGGGTCAAGGGCAGGGGGTCAGGGGCAGGGGGTCAGGGGCAGGGGGTCAAGGGCAGGGGGTCAGGGGCACCAAGGGATGCAGAGGGAGGTGGCAGGGCAGGGCGGCGCCCCACCCAATGCTGCACTCGCGCCTTTAGCTGGCTACAGTGCCTGCCTCCCTGCTGCTGCTGACGTGTACTGCTGACTGCTTTCCCTTCGCTGCTCCCCGCCCACCTGCCCACTTGCACTTGGCCTGCCCTGCCCTGCGGCCCTGCCCTGCCCGGTGCAGTGTACCATGTGACAGAGGCCGGGTGGAAGAAGGTGGGCGGGGACGACGTCACGGAGCTGCACTTCAAGTACTACCCAGAGCCAGCTAAACACCCGGCAAACGCCAGCGTGGTGGTGTAGCCTGGCTGTGCCCTAGGGGCCCCCCCTCTCCCCCAAGGGTGGCCAAGTGCGGCAAGCAGGAGGCACACGGTGGCAAGCGCCAGCGTGGTGGTGTAGGATGGTGGTGTAGGCTGGCTGCGCCCTAGGGGGCCCCCATCCTATATGAGGCTCTCGGGCTCTGAGGCTGCAGCAGGCAGCTGGCAGCAGGCAGCTGGCAGCAGGCAGCTGGCAGCGAAGCAAGTTGACCAGGGGCGGCAGAGTGTGGCAGGCAGGAGGCAGGTGGATGAACATGGCAGGCTGCAGCTTGGCCCAATGCAACCCTAGGCTTGGGGCTTCGGTGTGGCGCCTGAGCCGATGCCACCCCTTGACCACCCACCACTTCCCCCTGACCTCCCACCTGCCCCTCCCTCCTGAACCCAACAGCGCGAAGCAACAGGCAGCAAGCACCACTCAGCAGCAGGCAGCCAAGTAGTTGGTGGTTTCTAGCCACCTGCTGGCTTTGTCCTGGCTGAGGCCAGGCAGGCCAGGCCAGCACATGGCCAGGGTGGAGCCCACAAGCTGCCTCCCTCCCTGCGACCTCCACTGAAGCTTGGGGTCCTCCACAGACCACTTGGGCCAAAGCTGTCTGTGCTATCACTCTTGAAGCCATGCAGTGCAGTGGCACGGAATGTTCCGACCCCTCCTGCTGCCTGCAAGCCAGGGGCTGCGTGGGACCCAGAGTCAGGGCTGCATGGAGTAGGCTGACCAGGATCAGTTGGCATTGTGGGGTGGGCCAGAGGGCCATGTGGAGGAGGAGCGCATGTTGCCGCAATTGCGTGAATTGCGGATGAGGGTGGAGTGCCCGATTGCATCGTGCGGCTTCAGGTTGACATCAGCGTGTTGTAAGGGGGTCAGAGGAGTCTGAGCCATGCTTATAACATAGCAGAGATGACAAGCTGGGCACCGCTTACCTGTGAGCGGGGAACATGACAGGACCCTGTATCAGACGGAGTTTCAAGACGAGGCACCTGCCTCTGACTACGTACAGCTAAACAAGAAATACATTGTAATATATCAGTGTCACACATTAGAACCAGTGAAGCAGAATCACATCACACATATATATATATATATATATATATATATATATATATATGTATATATATATATATATATATGTATATATATATATATACATTTAACTCTGTAACTCTACAACACGGCGTAAGTAAGTTTGTAACTCTGTAAAGCCGCATCACTGATTATAAGCCGCATCGCTGGTCAGGTCTGTTTAGTCGGTCGTACTGGGTAGCTTGGCCCCCTAGCTCTTGCACAACTTAGAAAACATGCCAATGAAGAATGCCCCGCAAGCACCACGGCCTCTAGTCAGGTCCCACAAGGTCTCTTTGGCAAAATGTACCGTGAGCCATTTGATGCCGCGCTTACACAGCCCTGATCAGCGAGCCTTCCCGATATGCCTACTGCATCAAAGGGCCTGCACGGCCTGGACGCCCACCAACCCTTGCCAAGTGTCCAGCTGGCAAGGTTACTGTAGATGGATGCGGCGCTCTTTTGTAAGCGGGTGCTGGTAGGTACGGTACACAACAGCGCTGGCGCGAGGGCCGGCGGTTATGTCGGATAACCGGGTGGCTCGCATCTCGCATCGGGCTCGCTCGCAACATGCTTAAGCGTTGCAATGGCCCTCCTCCTCCACCACATCAAAGCACATACTATGAGCTGCAGGCAGCATGTCCGAAGGAACTGTTTTTTTCTGGTCTCTCCTTCGACGACATTATTGAGAGGGCTGATGAACGACGAGAGCTTCCTATGATTTCTTATGCTTTCCTATGCTTTCCTCTGCTGTCCTATGCTTTCCGATCCTTCCTATTCTTACTACGCTGACTGCGTCGGCCCATCGCTAATTATGGCCGCAAATCTGCATCATTTGCGCCGCTGATGGACGCTGCTGGTAGCTTGGAGGAACCAGAACGACCTCTAGTACTATCGCAGCCTGGTGAGCGCGAGATGATGGGGTAATTTAGACATGAGCATGGTAGTAGGGAGCGGTTTCTTAATTAAGTTTAATTAAGCGTCATATTAAGTATTAGGTCGCTTACTTAACCACTTAACCACTTAATATTAAGCGCTGGTAACTCTCTTTTTCTAGCCCTCTCGCTCTACCCTTCGTGGCTCTACCCCTTGCTTGATGTAGCCCCACTGCGGGCCCGCGGCGTGGTCCTGCCTAAAAAGTGCATCGACCCCTTTACTGGGTACGCGATAGCTATTCCTCACTACACACACAAGCACACAGCCGTTTAGTGTTTGCTCGCGGTATTACCATTTGTGCACTACTAGAGAGCAACTTTGCTCATCTCGCATCGTTTGTGCTTAAGAACCACACCATTGGCCTTTGCTGGGTACGCAGATGCAACACCGATCAAATCGCGTCTTTGTGCAATTTGGTCGCGGTCCACTGCGGGGCCGGGCCCCAGCGACCCAGTCATAGCCGTTTTGCTGTAATACAGCTGTTCCGAAGCCACTACGGCTTGTTGGCATATGTTGCTGCCTGCCCGCGTGCCTCCCGGCTGAAAGTGCCAATGTGAGGCGATTGCGGTTGCGACCCGTGCGCTGGGGTCGCACAGCTGCACTCATAGCAGTGTGGGTCAAAAGGAAGCCACTTAATACACTTAAGGAACTTAATACGACCGGCCTTAATTTAATTAAGCTATTAAGTTAATATTAAGCGGAGGAACCGCACCCTACATGGTAGGTATGTCTGGGTGTATTTATGGGTGCTAACCAATGTTAACATGCAATTTCAGACTGTGGGCACACTTTTTCAGACCATTGACCAGGCCTGATAGGTCTGAGACCGGCCCGTTTCTAACCAGTCGCCGTGCTCTATGCAATGGGACCGCGTGGCAAGACAGTAGACAGTAGACAGTTTGAGACATATGAGAACGCGGACAGTGAAGACGCGGAGGACGACGGACCTAGCAAAAGCTTGACGAAAAGACCCAGGCAGTCTCCGCTGACGAACAGTGTCGCTGTCTTGCAACAAGTGTACTCAACCACACCCCACCGCGTAAAACCAAATACCAGCAGATGCTACGCGACGGCCTGGAAGCATTTCGAGGTGCAACTGCTTGCTAGCTGGCTGGCTTGCAGGCTTGCAGGCCGGGACCTGACCGGATGTTGACCGGCGCAGGCGTGGTGCGTTCAGCAGAAGCTCGACACAGCACTCGAGCACTTGGTCGACAACGCGACCAGGTACATGCTTCACCTCTGCGCTGCGGATACGCGGCTCAAGGAACTGAAGCGCCTGCCCAGCCGCGCCGCCCAGGAGCAAGCAGAGATGCTTCAGCTCGAGAAGGAGCCGCACATCGTAAGTTTGCTCCACAACTTGAAGTGCTTGCTGAGTTGATGTGCTTACTGATGAACTGGTAATGCTGGCAGCAGCAGTACCAGAATGCTAATGCGAAGGTTGGCTTCACCTCCAGTGTGGACATCACACAATGTGCAGCATACAGCCGAGCGTACACCACTGCCTGGAGGCAAATTGCAAACCACGACAAGCAGAGGTGAGCTATGATGTTTGCATGCATCTTTCAACCCCCTGTCCCTAGCCTTCTACACATGCCTTGCAGTGTCCCTGGACACTTCATCAATGGGGGCAAGAAGTCAGCAATCCTGACTAAAGCCGACGTGGCGAAAGTCATGCATGCAACCCTGCCAGCAGTCAATGACGAGAAAGCCATGCTCAGGTGAGGCCTGTCAGCATGTCAGCATGTCAAATGCAGCACTTTGAGCATCACCACTCCGTCTCTCTGCAGGGCTTTGATATCAGTCTTGTGGGTCAATGCAGCCAGGGGTGACAGTGTCAGGCAGTGCCTACTGCAAGGCATGACAGTTGAAGAACAAGACAGTATTGGCCCCTGCCAGTGCTTGAAGTTTGACATCAGCTACACAGCTGGCAAGACAACTGTGGTGAGCTGCCTGCCCCTGCCCCAGCCCCTGCCCCAGCAGCCCCTGACCCTGCCTGGGCCCCTGCCCCAGCCCCTGCCCCAGCAGCCCCTGCCCCCTGCTCCTGCAGGCGGGCTGTGTGGATCATCTCTCCTTCGTCCGGGCCAGCAGTATCTCCTGCTGCCCTGCTCATGCTATGGCGATGTATACGTACAGCAGATTCACAGTAAAGAAGGAGACTCTGCACCTGGATGACCACCTGCAATTCACGCAGCTACCCTTGTTCTCTGGCAGAAACCCACTGCAGTCCATCCAGTACGACTCCATGTATGAGAAGATGGACCAACTGTTTGTGAGCAACGGCGTGGATGTGGCGAGCACTACACATGCCCCTCGCAAAGGCGCGCCCGTGGAGATGGCCAAGTCTGGGTGAGTGAAGCAGCAGCAGCAGCAGGGCAGGCCAGCCCCAGCCCAGCCAAATGCACCACACCTAACTGTTTGTGTGTGTATGTGCATGTACAGGGTGCAGCAAGGGGACATAAAGAAGAACTGTGGGTGGTCCAAGGATGTCGCAGAGCAGCACTACCTCCATGACTCTCTCATGGGGCCCCTCCTGGCCATGTGCGGTTGGGAGTCAGATCATGTCAAGTGGCTTACCACGTTCTACGCGGAGAGGTGAGGCTTGTGCATAGAGGCCTGTGCATAGAGGCCTGTAGCTTGTTGCAAATGGTGCTGGAAGCTCATCTCTGTTTGCCCGTCTGCCTGGTTGCCTACCTGCCTTGCCAGGTTCGAGATCCCACTGCCTCTTGTGTGGCTCAGGTTCGAGGCTGGGCCCCACCTCTTCCCCATCCTCCCTGCATTGCGAGAAGCCTGCTCTACAGGCAGCAGCCAGACGGCAGACAGCCGTGCCTGCTTCAAAGCCTTGCTGGCAGTCTTTGAGGCATTCGTCACCTTGCTTTGCCAGGACTGCATCTGGCTAGACATGCATGCTCCCAGCATCAGCTCCCGCCACATGGTCTGCACTCACCTCCACAGCCTGCCCAGCTATCACCAGCATCGGGACAAGGCAGCTGAGCTGTACCGAGGAGGGCAGTTATCAGCCAGAAAGCCAAAGGCATTTGATGAGTGGATGCGTGACATGTATAACTTGCAGCTCGCAACCCCTGCCCTGACAGCTGCCTTATCTCGCTTGGATGCCAGGGGGGCAGCAGGAGGGCAGGCCAGCCCTGCCCCTGCCCTCACCTGTGGGCCAGCAGCAGGAGGGCAGGCCAGCCCTGCCCCTGCCCTCACCTGTGGGCCAGCAGCAGGAGGGCAGGCCAGCCCTGCCCCTGCCCTCACCTGGGGGCCAGCAGCAGCAGGAGGGCAGGCCACCCCTGCCCCTGCCTTCGCCAGGGGGGCAGCAGCAGCAGCAGGGCAGGCCAGCCCTGCCCCTGCCCTCACCTGGGGGCCAGCAGCAGCAGGAGGGCAGGCCACCCCTGCCCCTGCCTTCGCCAGGGGGGCAGCAGCAGCAGCAGGGCAGGCCAGCCCTGCCCCTGCCCTCACCTGGGGGCCAGCAGCAGCAGGAGGGCAGGCCACCCCTGCCCCTGCCTTCGCCAGGGGGGCAGCAGCAGCAGCAGGGCAGGCCAGCCCTGCCCCTGCCCTCACCTGGGGGCCAGCAGCAGCAGGAGGGCAGGCCACCCCTGCCCCTGCCTTCGCCAGGGGGGCAGCAGCAGCAGCAGGGCAGGCCAGCCCTGCCCCTGCCCTCACCTGGGGGCCAGCAGCAGCAGGAGGGCAGGCCACCCCTGCCCCTGCCTTCGCCAGGGGAGCAGCAGCAGCAGCAGGGCAGGCCAGCCCTGCCCCTGCCCTCACCTGGGGGCCAGCAGCAGCAGGGCAGGCCAGCCCTGCCCTCCCCCTGGGGCCAGCAGCAGCAGGGGGGCAGGCCAGCCCTGCCCTCACCTGGTGGCCATCAGCAGGAGGGCAAGCCAGCCCTGCCCCTGCCCTCATCAGGGGGCCAGCAGCAGGAGGGCAGGCCAGCCCTGCCCCTGCCCTCACCTGGGGGGCAGCAGCAGCAGGAGGGCAGGCCAGCCCTGCCCCTGCCCTCACCTGGGGGGCAGCAGCAGCAGCAGGGCAGGCCACCCCTGCCCCTGCCTTCGCCAGGGGGGCAGCAGCAGCAGCAGGGCAGGCCAGCCCTGCCCCTGCCCTCACCTGGGGGCCAGCAGCAGCAGGAGGGCAGGCCACCCCTGCCCCTGCCTTCGCCAGGGGAGCAGCAGCAGCAGCAGGGCAGGCCAGCCCTGCCCCTGCCCTCACCTGGGGGCCAGCAGCAGCAGGGCAGGCCAGCCCTGCCCTCCCCCTGGGGCCAGCAGCAGCAGGGGGGCAGGCCAGCCCTGCCCTCACCTGGTGGCCATCAGCAGGAGGGCAAGCCAGCCCTGCCCCTGCCCTCATCAGGGGGCCAGCAGCAGGAGGGCAGGCCAGCCCTGCCCCTGCCCTCACCTGGGGGGCAGCAGCAGCAGGAGGGCAGGCCAGCCCTGCCCCTGCCCTCACCTGGGGGGCAGCAGCAGCAGCAGGGCAGGCCACCCCTGCCCCTGCCTTCGCCAGGGGAGCAGCAGCAGCAGCAGGGCAGGCCAGCCCTGCCCCTGCCCTCACTTGGGGGCCAGCAGCAGCAGGGCAGGCCAGCCCTGCCCTCCCCCTGGGGCCAGCAGCAGCAGGGGGGCAGGCCAGCCCTGCCCTCACCTGGTGGCCATCAGCAGGAGGGCAAGCCAGCCCTGCCCCTGCCCTCATCAGGGGGCCAGCAGCAGGAGGGCAGGCCAGCCCTGCCCCTGCCCTCACCTGGGGAGCAGCAGCAGCAGGAGGGCAGGCCAGCCCTGCCCCTGCCCTCACCTGGGGGGCAGCAGCAGCAGCAGGGCAGGCCACCCCTGCCCCTGCCTTCGCCAGGGGGGCAGCAGCAGCAGCAGGGCAGGCCAGCCCTGCCCTCACCTGGGGGGCAGCAGCAGCAGGGGGGCAGCCCAGCCCTGCCCATGACCCTGCTCTGAAGATTGCAGAAGCCCTTCCCATCTCCCCCATGCCATACTCGGTGCAATCTCTACAACAGTGGGGTACTGCCAGCGAGATCATAGCTCTGTGGGAGTCTGGTAGGGGGGGGGGCCCTAGCTTGCGATCTTTGGAGGGAGGGGAAAGGGGGGGGAAGCAGTGGCGCGCCAACAGAGGGGTTGAAGGAAGGCAGGTGGGGAAGAGGGTCAGCGAGATCAAGCAGATAGTGTTGCTGATTGAGTGGTATCTCAGAACCAGGTTTCCTAACATTAGTAGGAGTGTAGCACTGCAACATTTGGACAGAAATACAAGACATATCAAAGCTTGGAGTGGCCTTTTAAGATGGCTGCAACGTGAGAAAAACCCAGCAGCAGCAGGCCAGCAGCACTTGCAGCAGCACCAGCAGGCTGCAGCTGCAGGCCAGCAACAGCTGCAGGCTGCAGCAGCAGGCCAGCAGCACTTGGAGGCTGCAGCAGCAGGCCAGCAGCACCAGCAGGCTGCAGCTGCAGGCCAGCAGCACCTGGAGGCTGCAGCTGCAGGCCAGCAGCACCTGGAGGCTGCAGCTGCAGGCCAGCAGCACCTGGAGGCTGCAGCTGCAGGCCAGCAGCACCTGGAGGCTGCAGCTGCAGGCCAGCAGCACCTGGAGGCTGCAGCTGCAGGCCAGCAGCACCAGCAGGCTGCAGCTGCAGGCCAGCAGCACCAGCAGGCTGCAGCTGCAGGCCAGCAGCACCAGCAGGCTGCAGCTGCAGGCCAGCAGCACCAGCAGGCTGCAGCTGCAGGCCAGCAGCACCAGCAGGCTGCAGCTGCAGGCCAGCAGCACCAGCAGGCTGCAGCTGCAGGCCAGCAGCACCAGCAGGCTGCAGCTGCAGGCCAGCAGCACCAGCAGGCTGCAGCTGCAGGCCAGCAGCACCTGGAGGCTGCAGCTGCAGGCCAGCAGCACCTGGGGGCTGCAGCTGCAGGCCAGCAGCACCTGGAGGCTGCAGCTGCAGGCCAGCAGCACCTGGAGGCTGCAGCTGCAGGCCAGCAGCACCTGGAGGCTGCAGCTGCAGGCCAGCAGCACCTGGAGGCTGCAGCTGCAGGCCAGCAGCACCAGCAGGCTGCAGCAGCAGGCCAGCAGCACCTGGAGGCTGCAGCTGCAGGCCAGCAGCACCTGGAGGCTGCAGCTGCAGGCCAGCAGCACCTGGAGGCTGCAGCTGCAGGCCAGCAGCACCTGGAGGCTGCAGCTGCAGGCCAGCAGCACCTGGAGGCTGCAGCTGCAGGCCAGCAGCACCAGCAGGCTGCAGCTGCAGGCCAGCAACAGCTGCAGGCTGCAGCAGCAGGCCAGCAGCACCAGCAGGCTGCAGCTGCAGGCCAGCAGCACCAGCAGGCTGCAGCTGCAGGCCAGCAACAGCTGCAGGCTGCAGCAGCAGGCCAGCAGCACCAGCAGGCTGCAGCTGCAGGCCAGCAGCACCTGGAGGCTGCAGCTGCAGGCCAGCAGCACCAGCAGGCTGCAGCAGCAGGCCAGCAGCACCAGGAGGCTGCAGCTGCAGGCCAGCAGCACCAGCAGGCTGCAGCTGCAGGCCAGCAGCACCAGCAGGCTGCAGCTGCAGGCCAGCAGCACCTGGAGGCTGCAGCTGCAGGCCAGCAGCACCAGCAGGCTGCAGCAGCAGGCCAGCAGCACCAGCAGGCTGCAGCTGCAGGCCAGGGAGCATGTCAGCAACACTTGCAGATTTGTACCCCCACTAAAGGGTCTCAACAGCAGGTATTATCAGCTTTGGCAAAGGTCCTAGCTGCAACAAGCCGGGGGATATCAGTTAGTGCTCTAGCAGCCGCCCTAGCAGCAGCAGCGAAGGGGCCAAGCCCGTCCACCTCCCCTACTGAGGCACCAAGGAGGAGTCAGCAGCCCACATTAACATATCTTCCTACTACAACAGAGGGGGTTGTTAATGCTTTCTTGGGGATGCCAGTAGCCAAGGGAGGTACGTCAGGCCTCCTCAATGGCTGCAGCCTCTTTGTCTGCATGTCAGCGGCGTGCAACAAGGCCAAACCGCCAGGGCTCCGCCACATGGACATGTGGGGGTCCTTCGAGCATCAAGACGTGTTCAACCAGGCCGCGCGTCTCCTCAACGTGCAACTGGGAAGGGTGCGCAAAGGAACACGGGTGAAGGGCGCTGTGCGGCAACCGCAACCTGTTGTGAGCTCGCTGTCGCTGAGCTCGCTACCCACTGCTCCCAGCCAGCCCGCCGGATTCCTGCCAGCTATCAGCTATGGCATTCGTCAGCCCACGTTTATCTAAGTTTGCCTGCATTTGACTTGCGTTTGACTGCTTTTGACTCGCATTTGACTGCTTCGCACTGTTCGACGCGCTAGTCCGTGCTTTCGGTTTGCGTAGAAAGCCTTGTAAGCGGTCTGACAATGCTCTGTGTCTCTTAGCTCCGGAGTTTTCTGCAGCTTTCCTGATTGTGCTTTCCCGCTTCCCGCGTATTAGTGTAAGAAAAGGGCGCAGCTGAGCTATGCGCAGCTGAGCTTTCAAGTCCAATCCGGTCCAGTCAGCTGTCAAGTCGAGGTCGCGGGCGCTTGGTCGAGGAGCAGGCAGAAAGCAACGGGGAGCAACGGGGGCCAGGAGCGAGCCAGCGACGGGGTCCCGAGCCAGGTCCGAGCTTCAGGCCCCTCACTCGGCCCGTCACACCCTGGGCCTGAGGCCGGGTCCGAGTGGCGTCGATAACCTAAAGGATACGCCACCAAAAGTTGCAGAAGTTCTCGGGGCACACCGCTTGCATCTCTACAGGAGGTCAGCACGGCGTTTGATGCACTTCCCGCCTAGAAATTAGGTTTCAACTCACTGGAATTTCATTAGCCTCCCAACCCGCGCAGGGCAGATGTATTACACTGCAATAGCTTCCCGTGGGAGCTATGAGTATACGTCAACGCTAGGGCGTAGAAACTAAACGGATGCGTAGCAGCAACAAGCAGCAAATCGATCTCAAAAACAGCACTGCAGATTTGCATGCCGGCACCCCATCACGGCACCCCGACCGATCGACTAGTGACCGCTCTACCTCGCTTGTCGTTGCGGCGTTGTTGTCTGCACGTGCACTACCGTCAGGGTGCAAGGAGTCACATGTGCAAGGATACCGCGGAGGGGGGCAAAGTTGA
Organism: Haematococcus lacustris; assembly: GCA_030144725.1. NCBI lineage: Eukaryota > Viridiplantae > Chlorophyta > Chlorophyceae > Chlamydomonadales > Haematococcaceae > Haematococcus > Haematococcus lacustris. The sequence goes on from JASKMD010000015.1 coordinate 4,537,731, forward strand.
CTTTAGCCCGTCCCTCTCAGGCCAAACTGCGGAGCTGCACGCCGCAGCGGGGCGTCGCGGTTTGACCTCTTGGAGTGCAGTATCCGCGACAAAAATTGACGGTACATTTTTTCGAGCCATTTTACCTGACTTTGTGGGACCTGACCTCTAGCCTATTAGGCGTTCCCAACATAGGGTTGGTAATCTTTATGCAACTGCAGCCCATCTACTCCCTCATTTGATGTAACGTTTGCTGCGTCTGTGTGAGTGCGCTGACCGCATCGACGCCTAATCGCTAGCACCCGTCGACGATAATGCCACAATACGGAACCCCCGTTGGCCAGCCCGACCGCAGACCTAACTGGTCAGTTACACGGACATCGACGTGCCTTGCCTCGCTCGCTGTGCCTTGTTCGCATGGGGTTCGCGGTGCGGGCGAGGCAAGGCACGTCGGTGTCCGTATAACGGGGCAGTTAGGTCTGTGTCCGGGCTGGCCAATGTGGGGTCCATACAATGGCATTATCTCGCTTTGCACAGACCAAGACTCGAACCCGGGTCCTTCCCGAGTCTGTTGGTGACACTCTACCACTGGGTCACATGGTCGGAAACCACTGTAGCAAAGGGATATCCAGAATGCACAAGTGCTACCTATTTCGGTATATATACTTCGGTACTCCCGGGCCCGGGACACTGGGCGGACACGGAAGCGGACAATGCTTCCAGTTTGTTGGGATATGAGAACACTATGAGTTAAACGTTTTGTAACTCTGTAAAGCCGCATCACTGATTATAACGCTGGTCAGGTCTGTTTAGTCGGTCGTACTGGGTAGCTTGGCCCCCCACTCCTACAAATTAATCCCTGCGTCCGTCCCTGCGTGTTTCCAACCTTGTCCGATCGGGCTGAAATTTTAATAAATGGTAGTTTGCATAATATAAAACATATTTTGCAAGAAGAATATTTTGAAAAAATCAACAGCTGTTGCGCTGTGGCCCGCAACCTATCCCTGCACTCATCCCTGCACTCTAGCCACAGGGCCACAGCGCAACCGCCTTTGTTTTTTTTTAATATTTCTACTGGAAAATATGTTTTATATTCTGCAAACTAACATCTATTAAAATTTCAGCCCGATCGGACAAGGTCGGTCAACACGCAGGGACGGACGCAGGGGTTAATTTGTAGGAGTGCCTTGCTCTTGCAGAACTTAGAAAACATGCCAATGAAGAATGCCCCGCAAACAACACGGCCTCTAGCTCCGCAACCGAGGAGATACCGTGTTCCTGTCTGTAGGCGAGGAAATACCGTGTGCCTGTCAGTACTGTCCTGTCAGTACTAAAACTGGTCCAGTTGATACTGAAATATATGTCCAGTCAGTACTGAAATACTTTCAATTTGTACTAGAACAAATGGTCCAGTCAGTACTGAGAGTGGTCCAATTAGTACTGGCTGGCATTTCTTACTCATCCCTCTCTATATCTCCCCAGCCTGGTTTTTCCTCGATATTTGTTTTACAAAGACTAGGGCAGTGGGCCCGTCCCACATCGGACGGCCAGCAGGCAACATATGCACTCAGGCAAATTAGTAACAGCATTTTTCAGAATCGCGGCTTGAGATTTTGCACATAGCCATATGACGTGGTTGTAAGATTGGGGTTTGAACGAAAATTCATAAATATGCATGGTTGGTGAGATATCGCTAAGGTGATGTGTTGTACCACTCGGTGTGGTGCAGTGTAGCACAATTGGGTGCATTGTAGTAGTGCACTAGTGACAGGTGCAGTACTACACCATGAGAACAAATGCGATTTAAAGGAACAACAATCTCCAAAGCAGTAAAATACCAATGAATTACCAACATAACTAGGGAGCGGTTTCTTAATTAAGTTTAATTAAGCGTCATATTAAGTATTAGGTCGCTTACTTAACCACTTAACCACTTAATATTAAGCGCTGGTAACTCTCTTTTTCTAGCCCTCTCGCTCTACCCTTCGTGGCTCTACCCCTTGCTTGATGTAGCCCCACTGCGGGCCCGCGGCGTGGTCCTGCCTAAAAAGTGCATCGACCCCTTTACTGGGTACGCGATAGCTATTCCTCACTACACACACAAGCACACAGCCGTTTAGTGTTTGCTCGCGGTATTACCATTTGTGCACTACTAGAGAGCAACTTTGCTCATCTCGCATCGTTTGTGCTTAAGAACCACACCATTGGCCTTTGCTGGGTACGCAGATGCAACACCGATCAAATCGCGTCTTTGTGCAATTTGGTCGCGGTCCACTGCGGGGCCGGCCCCCAGCGACCCAGTCATAGCCGTTTTGCTGTAATACAGCTGTTCCGAAGCCACTACGGCTTGTTGGCATATGTTGCTGCCTGCCCGCGTGCCTCCCGGCTGAAAGTGCCAATGTGAGGCGATTGCGGTTGCGACCCGTGCGCTGGGGTCGCACAGCTGCACTCATAGCAGTGTGGGTCAAAAGGAAGCCACTTAATACACTTAAGGAACTTAATACGACCGGCCTTAATTTAATTAAGCTATTAAGTTAATATTAAGCGGAGGAACCGCACCCTAAACATAACTCCTTTATTACATCACAAAACTACTAGACCGTATATGGTGCTGTTTTTCACGATGAGGTTTGGTGCATTGTTGCGGCATTAGATATAGTGCAGTACTGCACTATAAGGAGTAGCTTTAAAAAAGGGTAACTAATTATTAGTTATTTAATTTACGAATATCGCTAATTACTACGAGATTTTTCACGATGTTGGTGGGCAGGGGCCAATAGTCTCATTCCGAGGCGAACCGTGTACAAAATACACCCCCGCAAAATCGATAGTTGTGCACTAATTTGCGTGTGTGTGTATGTGCGGCCTCTGGCCGCACCACATTTGTTCCAACAACCAGCCCGATAGACAGCCGGTCAAGCAAGCTCGCATGCAGCCAAACAAAACTATGCACGTCCGAGTCCACTTCCAATGTGTGTATGAATGATGTTCGCATGCTTGCATGATGTTCGCTTTGCATCCCTTGGCATCTGAAAAATGTGTGTGAGCATGCTGTCCAGTTATCACTTCTGCACTGTGCGGTGTGTGTGGGTGCAACAACAGTGTGTGGCAAGAGCAATTGCAGCTGCAGTCACAGTGGCAACAGCAGTGGTGCCAGCTCAGTGCCTGGTCAATGCAAGTTGGCATGGCCTGTCACCAGCCCTCATCGTCGTCGGGGCAAGGTGGCAAGGCATAAAACACCCTGGTGTACACCACATTCTCAGTGTAAACTGCGGCAGCACGGAGAGGCAGCACAGACACCACATGCGAATGATGCAACCCACTTGATGAAGCCCGTCAAGTAAGCCTACACGACCTGGTTCCTTACGGTATCCTGCTGCTTCAGTTCTTCCTTCAGCTTCTTCCCTTGTGGCAATACAGGAGCCTTTCAACCCACTTTGTCACCAAACGCCCTTTAAGGAGCTTTCCTTGCCGGTGTCCAACCGTACACTCCTTGCGCTTCATTGCCTTGTGTACTAAACGGTCAGTCTGCACGTTTGCACGTTCTGGTTTATATGGATGGCACAGGCCTTCACACACGCAAATTAGTGCACAACTATGGATTTTGAGGGGGTGTTTTTTGTACACGGTTCTCCTCGGAATGAGACTATTGGTCAGGTCCCACAAGGTCAGGTAAAATGGCTCGAAAAAATGTACCGTCACTTTTTGTCGCGTATACTAAACTCCAAGAGGTCAAACCGCGACGCCCCGCTGCGGCGTGCAGCTCCGCAGTTTGGCCTGAGAGGGACGGGCTAAAGTCACCTTTGCCCCCCTCCGCGGTATCCTGGCACCAGTGACTCCTTGCACCCTAACGGTAGTGCACGTGCATACAATAACGCCGCAGCAACGAGCGAGGTAGAGCGGCCACTAGTCGGTCGGTCGGCGTACCGGGATGGGGTGCCATCATGCAAATCTGCAGTGCTATTTTTGAGATCGATTTGCTGCTTGTTGCTGCTACGTAACCGTCTGGTTTCTGCGCCCTAGCTGTGAAGTATGCTCATAGCTCCCATTAGAAGCTATTGCAGTGTATTACATCTGCCCTGCGCAGCTTGGGAAGCTCCTGGAACTACGGTGCGTAGAAGTCTTATTTCTAGGCAGGAAGTGCATTAAACGCCGTGCTGACCTCCTTCATAGATGCAAGAGGTGTGCCTCGAGCATCTCTACCTTGCCCGATAGCGTTATCCTTAGGATCGACACCCATAGATACACCAGACATACCTACCATGCTCATGTCTGATTTACTCCATTATCTCGCGCTCATCAGGCTGCGACGAAGGTAGAGATTGTTCAGATTCCTTCCAGCTACCACCAGCGTTCATCAGCGGCACAAATGATGCAGATTTGCGGCCATTTTTAGCGATGGGCCGACGCAGTCAGCGTAGTAAGAATAGGAAGGATAGGAAAGCATAGGACAGCAGAGGACAGCTGAGGATAGCATAGGAAAGCCTAAGAAAGCATAGGAAGCTCTCATCATTCATCAGCCCTCTCAATAATGTCGTCGAAGGAGAGACCAGAAAAAAAACAGTTCCTTCAGTCATGCTGCCTGCAGCTAATAGTATATGCTTTGATGTGGTGGAGGAGGAGGGCCATTGCAACGCTTAGGCATGTTGCGAGCGAGCTGCGACAGCCCGATGCGAGATGCAAGCCACCCCGTTACCGAACATAACCGCCGACCCTCGCGCTAGCGTTGTTGTAAACCGTACCTACTAGCCACCGCTTTAGAAGGAACGCCGCATCCATCTACAGTAACCTTGCCACCTGGACACTTGGCAAGGGATGGTGGGCGTCCAGGCCGTGCAGGCCCTTTGATGCAGTAGGCATATCGGAAAGGCACGCTGATCACGGCTGTGTAAACGCGGCATCAAATGGCTCACGGTACATTTCGCCAAACAGACCTTGTGGGACCTGACTATTGGCCCATGCCCACAAACATCGTGAAAAATCTCGTAGTAATCAGCGAAATTTGCGAATTATATAGCTAATATTTAGTTACCCTCTTTTAAAGCTACTCCTTATAGTGCAGTACTGCACCATATCTAATGCCGCAACAATGCACCAAGCCTCATCGTGAAAAACTGCACCATACACAGTCTAGTAGTTTTGTGATGTAATAAAGTAGTTATGTTGGTAATTCATTGGTATTTTACTGGGTTGGAGATTGCTGTACCTTTAAATCACATTGGTTCTCATGGTGTAGTACTGCACCTGCCACTAGTGCACTACTTCAATGCACCAGATAGTGCTACACTGCACCACACCCAGTGGTACAACACATCACCTTAGGGATATCTTACCAACCATGCATTTTTATGTATTTTCGTTCCAACCCCAATCTTGTGTTAAAAATAAAATGCTGTTACTGATTTGCCTGAGTGTTGTTCACATGGCACCACACCTGTTGGACAGTCTTTTCAGCATTCCCAACTGTCCATGGCTGCATGGCAGTGTCTTAGCACAGATGCAACACACGATCTGTCTTTCATCTGTAGCTTCTGCTCGTAGACCTCTTGTGTACCCGTGACTTCATGCTGCCGCACTGCATGCTGTCCCTGCTGCCCCTGATGTCCCTGCTGCCCATGCCGCCCCTGCTGCTCCTGCTGCTCCTGCCCCTGCTGTTGGTGCCCCTGCTGCCCCTGCCGCCCCTGCTGCCCCTGCTGCCCCTGCCCCTACTGTTGCTGCCCCTGCTGCTGCCCCTGCTGCCCTTGCTACCTGCTGCCCCTGCTGCTGCTGCCCCTACTGCTGCTGTTGCTGCCCCTGCTACTATTGCTGCTGCTGCCATTGTTGCCGCTGCTGCCCCTGCTGCTGCTGCTGCTGCCACTGATGCCGCTGCTGCCCCTGCTGTTGCCGTCGCCGCTGCTGCCCCTGCTGTTGCCGTCGCCGCTGCAGCCGCTGCCGCCGCTGCCGCCGCTGCCGCCGCTGCTGCTGCTGCCGCTGCTGCCGCTGTTGCCGCTGCTGCCGCTGCTGCTGCCGCTGCCGCCGCTGCCCCTGCTGCTGCTGCTGCCCCTGCTGCCCCTGCCGCCCCTGCTGCCCCTGCTGCTGCTGCCCCTGCTGCTGCTGCCCCTGCTGCTGCCCCTGCTGCTGCCGTCGCTGCTGCCCCTGCTGCTGCCGTCGCCGCTGCTGCCGTCGCCGCTGCTGCCGCTGCTGCCGCCGCTGCCGCCGCTGCTGCCGCTGCTGCCGCTGCTGCCGCTGCTGCCGCTGCTGCCGCTGCTGCCGCCGCTGCCCCTGCTGCCCCTGCTGCTGCTGCCCCTGCTGCTGCTGCCGTTGCTGCCACTGCTGCCGCTGTTGCTGCCGCTGCTGCCGCTGCTGCTGCCGCTGTTGCTGCCGCTGTTGCTGCCGCTGCTGCTGCCGCTGCTGCCGCCGCTGCCGCTGCTTCCGCCGCTGCTGCTGCCGCTGCTGCTGCAGCTGCTGCCCCTTCTGCCGCTGCTGCCCCTGCTACTGCTGCCCCTGTTGGTGCTGTCCCTGCTGCTGCTGCTGCTGCTGCTGCTGCCCCTGCTGCTGCCCCTGCTGCTGCCCCTGCTGCTGCCGCCGCCGCCGCTGCCGCCGCTGCTGCTGTTGCCGCCGCTGCTGCCCCTGCTGCTGCTGCCCCTGCTGCTAGCCTGGCTGCTTTTTGAGGCTAGACACCTGCCATCAGGTGCATTGGGGACATGAGGCTCCGTCGCGCTGAAGCAGAGGCTGAATATGTTTTACCGTATAGGCAGTGCGCAAGGTTGAGCCCAAGCGCCGCATCCGCGAGGTGCAGCCCAGTCCAGCCCAGTGGACTGCGGCTGTCAAAATGTGTCATGTTCATGTTCATCTGTGTCATGTTCATCTAGGGCCGGGGCTGTACTCCGCAGGGGTTGGGGGTCTTTGTTTGACTGAACTGTCGGTTGACGGGCCGGCCAGACCATTGAAAACGAAACATCGCGAGTAGACGCGCTGGCATCTACATTACCAGACCCACTACTCATCTCTATTTTTAAGGCCTCCAAAATTCAGAACGACTTTCGATCTTACCGCACAGTGAGTCGCGCGATTTCCTCGATGTACTATGCGGTGTTGAAGTTAGGAGAGGTCGCACGTTGAATCGCAGGCCATTCCGAGCACATTTTTCACCTTGACCCCCTTTTTTTATATGTATATTTTCAAAAATTTCAACTTTGCTTGCGCTAACTTTTGCGAGCGCTGTTGACGTCCATTCAAGATGAGACAGCTTTGCACCTCGGGACATGTCTGGCTCCACATCAATTGGTTAACGTAAGGAGAGATGCTGACTACAACGAGTGCCAGACTTTGTGCAACCATGCAAGGCTACCGTGCCATCCAGGCTTGTGAACAGGGCTGTGACAAGACGTCGTCTGCAGACGAAAAGACGACGTCTTTCGTCTACGTCGTTTTTTCGTCTCAACCACCCGTCTTTCGTCTGTCAATCTGTCTTTATGTCTTTCGTCTGTCGATGTGTGACTGGTGCCCGCCCCTGTGACCGATTGCGGCCCGTGGCTCTGAGCGTTGTGCAAGCAATCAAATGCCAGGCTCATCAAATGCGCGTAGGCGGATGCAGTCGACGATGCAGCAGCCTTCGATGCCCACTGCCGCACAAGTGCAACAAATTTCGGGTGGAATGCGCCCATTGTCCTTGGGCTGTGCATCGAGCTTTCTTTTACAGTCAGTTCGGCCCCATAGTCGACGGCAAGCGGCAGTGCCTACACTGCCCGGCTCAGTTAGCGGCGACGGAGGTGGCGACGGAGGTGTCATCAGGTCATGTCTATCAGGTTATGCTTGTCATCATGTCATGTCTATCAGGTCATGCTTGTCATCAGGTCATGTCCATCATGTCATGTCTATCATCTGCCCAGTTCAGTATCTGCCCAGTTCAGCCAAGCAGAGCAGGCCCTGTCCCGGCTGGTCACTGTTGATGACAGCCAAGCAGACCAGCCGGTGGCTATGGCGCTGGAGCAGCTGCGGCGAGGCTGGGGTGCACCCCCGTGAGAGCTGCTTTCCCGCACGCAGCTGTTGCCTATCCATTTTGCTCCACACCTCACCGCCCACCCCCTGAAATGGTGGGCTGAGAGGGGGGGCTTTGCCCCCCTACTGCAGGCAGCGGCGCAGCGGGTTTTGTGCATCCCGGCAACAGCTGCAGCAAACGAGCGGGTTTTCAGCTCGTTCAAGCACATTTGGAGCGACAAGCGGTCAAGCTTGCTGTTGGGCCGCATGTGGCTCCTGGCGTTCATCTACTTCAACAAGAGGGTCCTGGAGCGCAGACCTAAGCCACAGCCAGAGGCTGAGTGGCAGCAGTTTGCGCAGTGGATGCAACACATGCCCGTGGAAGCATAATGCCCGTGGAAGCACTAAGGTAAGCGCATGTTGTATAACCATGTGTCTTGTACCATGTGTCTTGCACCATCCTTGAAGCATTTTTTTGTTGCAAAATGTTTAATGGCAGCTCTGCATGGAGACTTGGAGAGACTGCATGGAGACTGCATGGAGACACACATGACTATGAATTGTTGTTGTCACCAATTTCAGGTGGAGACGGTACCGGCTACGTGCTATTGTTGAGAGACCGCCATGGAGCTCGTGGGCTGCAAGATTTGCTCGAGCTCTGGGTTGTCAATATTAGGCTAGATCTGACCTCATGCCTCAGATCTGAACTCATGACCTCAGATTTGAAGTGGAGGATAGCCTTCGTAGCATCGTGAAAGCTGCTGCCAGTTTACATAGATATAAACAGGAAGAATAGAAGGAGCTTAGCAAGAGACAAATGTTGGTCGCATGCAGCCGAAAAAGGGGCAGACGGTTCGGTTGTCGTCTGCAGACGGAAAGACATCCGTCTTTCGTCTGTTCGTCTACGGTCTCGTCTTTTCGTCTTGTCGTCTTCACAGCCCTGCTTGTGAATCGTCAGATTTTCGGATTTTCAATGAAATAAAAGTGGGTCATTGAAGAACTGCAAGGGTTTCATCGTCAGTTCATGTTTGTAGGCCTGCACCGTTTGAAATGCAGAAATACTAAGTTTGCCCAAGGTCAGACATGCAAGCCAGTTTAAGCGATGCAAGCCGTCCATGGTCACCCCCGCCATTGGCTGCACCCCCATGGCTCAAGAGATAACTTTCTTACTCATTTCTGCACGGATGAAGCCGCCGATTGGTGCGATGGGCTGCTTGTGGCCTGACGAGTGTGCTGCCAGTCCCAACGGTTTGCCGGGTGGCTGGCCCCCATTATGCGACGTGTTCTTGGGCCTCGTAGACACTCCTAGCAACTGCTTTAGGCAGCCTGGACCCAGCGCGGAGTGAATTCGCATCGTGACTGGACATTACAAGTTTTCAAGTCGGCACGCAACAGTGTTGCTACGTCACAGCACGCATTGAGACCCTTTCCCAAGCTAGGGGCATGAGTGCGACGGCAGACTGCTGGCAGGTGCAAGCCGTCGATTTACAGGTTGCACAAGATGTTGAACGCATTGGTGCATGTGGTCAGGTTTGACAAGCAAGCCAAAAAATGCCCACTTTTCGGACGGACCTAACTAACTCTATACACCGCTTCACGATGTAAGATTTGCACGCCTTGCCGCAGCGCCGTACAGCTTAGCATCGGCTCAGAGGAACAGGCCTACGGTGATCGGCTGGTCCGCGACCCCGTCCAATGTTCGTTGGCTCCGACTAGCACGCAATGTCAGAAGCACTCCATCTCTCTGGTTATGCGCCCTGGAGTAGGTGTGCTGTCGCGGCGATGTCCGGGTGCCTCCTGGGTGTCGAGCTCTGTGAGCTGCATGCTGCTTGCTAGGGGCTTGTCTCATGGCCGGGTTGAGGGGGTACGCCACGAGGCTTTGGACCTGAAATTCCGTCAGCAGCTAGATGTACCACACACTCACATCCTGGCGCTGAGTTGACCCTAACAGCTTGGTCTATGGCGAGGGTGGTGAGGGACACACTGCCAGAAGCCTCAACTGTATGCCAAACGTCCCAAATTCCCTGCAATGAATACGGGGGAACCGCATCAAGCATGTCCATCGATATTATAGATATGCCTGCAAACTGATGCGTGTGCTAGTAGTAATTAGATAAACTTAAAAAACAGCTAAGATTCGGCCATGCCAGGGGCCTTTTCCCCAACTGAAGTCGTTTCAGCCCGCCATAATTATGATAACAGTAGCGACCACCCTACTCCTGCCGTCGGAGTCGGCGATGGACCTTTCGGTCGATGCTAGCCGCACTTGAAGCATTTTAAGCTATGCCCCATCGCTCGAAGCAAAGCCTTGCTGGGTCCGCGCGTATGGCCGAGCGTTTAGCCACTGGCCGTGCTCCATGGTCCCGTACTGCTGGCTCCATCGCTGAACAAGCCCAGGCAAGGCAGCCCAGCCCCAACTCCACCGTCATCAACAAGCATATGTCCTCACCTGTCCTTGTCCTTGTCCTTGTCCTTGTCCTTGCCTGTGCCCTCGCCCATACTGATGCGTGCAATGTTGCATTGTTGTCTTCAGGCACTTCACGATATTGAACAACGCTTACAAGAAGTGCAGGAAGAGCATGCACGGGAGAAGCAAGACTGGCAGCAGCAGCAGCAGCACTGGCAGCAGCGGCAGCAGGATTGGCATCAGCAGCAACAACTGTTGGAAATACAGCTCTATGACCCTCTACAGCGGGCCGACCTCCATGAGTATATCATCGCCATGTCTGTCAATGACCTGGCCCAGTTGGAGGTACGGCATGCCCTTCATGCCTTCATCAGCCAGAACCCTGCCAACGAGCCAGCCTGCCACCTTGCAGTATCATCTTGCAATCATCCTTCACACCCATTTGTTGCGCAGGAAGAACTCAACGTAGCCCAAGCCCACACACAGCACAGGCTGTGGCTCCCGAGCAACAACGAGCAGCAAAAAATAGTCAAAAACATGAAGGGACTGAGCTGATAACTATGTTTGCCGTTGTGCAGGCTAGTGAAGGCCATGGTTGACAAGAAAAGGGGGAGTGAAGGCTAACTGTGCCAATGTACAGAAAGCGAGGGAGGTTACGGCACAGCGGAGGGCTGCAGAGGCTGCTGGTCCCATTGAAATTGGGGCGCAAGCAGGGGCTGCTATTGCTGCTGAGGCTCAGGCCCAGGCTGATGTTGGTGCTGATGAGGCTGATGCGCAGTTGCCTCAGCTACAGGCAGACCTGCAGCACAGGGAGCAACAGCTTGCTCACAACCAGCGCATGCAGCAACTACAGCAACAACTCCAAGACCTCCAGCGGAGTGAGCTTCAGCGCAAGGAGCAGCAACTTGCTGATTTGGTGGCGCAGCAGCGGGCAGCTCTGCTGCAATGGGAGCATCAGTTAACTGAGCGGCAGCACCAGCTGCAGCACCAGCAGGTGGACCTTAGCCGGAGGGAGCAGGATCTGACAGAGCGGCAGCACCAGCTTCAGCAGCAGCAGGCAGACCTAAATTCCATGGAGCAACAGCAAGCTCGCATCCACACGTTGGCACCGCAGCTTCACAACTTACAGCAAGAGCTCAAGGCCCAACAGGTGGCTGAAGTGCAACGCGAGGCCCTCACCTCATGCAGCAGCAGCAGACAGACCTGCTAGTACATAAACAGCAGGTGGAGAAGCAGCATTTGGCTTATTTGCAGGCTATCAGCAACAACCACCCCCTCCCAGACCCTTCTCCATGCTCTCGCGCAAAGTTGGCAAGCCCACTTCAAGGGTGAGTTGAGGCCCTTGCCAAACATTTGTGCCATGATTCTTGCCCACATGCTCACATGCGCTGCCCGGTGCACGTCAGGGCACGCCATGACACCACACTGACGCCCATGCATTGTGGAATGCATGTGTGCATGTGCAGGCATCATATTGTGGCCCCCGCATTGTCCTACCCAACCCAGCCAGCGCCAAGCAGCCCTTCCTGCCTGCCACTACCACCTCTGCATGGGGGCACAGCCGCTGAGTTGGCTGTGAGAGCCTGGGGCGCGGTCACTGACGAGGTACCTCAGCGCATGTCGCATGCCTGAGCCTCAATGGGTCCCCTACGCTGCAGGTCGTCTCATGGGGGGTGCAGAGGTGTGGTGGTTCCACCAGGTGTTTAACAACACCCCCGCTGCCACGTGCTGGATGGCCTTTGTGGGAGGACTGCGTGACTGGACTGTGTTAGTTTGAATATGAGGCGGACAATTGATATGGCTGGGTGTAAGGTGCACGAAGAGTCAATCAGCAGAATCTGCAGAATCATAAAAACAGCTTAAACTGATCGGCAGCGTACTAATGGCCGAGATTGTGACTGAGTGCATGGTGCATGAGAGTCAACTTTACAGCAGCACAGACGGCCCACAAAGGAGGGCATCGCGCATTTGTTAAAGGGACACGTTGGGACTCCTCACAACGAACCAATTAAGCTTGTCAACCCAGTATTTAACTTCCTGGTTGGACATTTAAGTGGACTGCAAAAAGGCCCACATTTTGTAAAATTTGACATGGGGTCACGTGACACAGATTAAACTGCACGCGTCCATGCCGCGGAGCCACCGAGCGCGATAGCTGTTTCCTGATCACAGCCCCACTAAGTAGTAGATAATTGGCGGTCCGAAAGCATTATGCGAAAATAATGGCCGAGGCCGAGGTGGCGCGGACATACATCCCGAGGCGCAGCCGAGGGATGTATGGTAGCAGAGCCGAGGACGAGACCATTAGTTCGCATAATGCGAGAGGTAACGGCGATTATCTAGTATATTTGAGGTTCCCCAATCTCGTAACCGCCCCCCGTCCCCCGTTGACCAACACCATATCTCCCGTTGACCAACGCTATCACCAACCCTTCTCAACACAGCCGCTCTATAAATGCTTCCCGACACTGATTGCGAGAATCGTACTTTGCCGCTCGACAATTATCAATTGCCGCTCGACCATTATCAAAAAGTGCACTTTGCCGCTCGACCATTATGCGTTGCCGCTCGACCATTATGCTTTGCCGCTCGACCATTATGCTTTGCCGGTCGACACATATCGACTGCCTCAACTAGCCTATAACCTCATCCCTCTCTTAAGCGGCTTCCTCCGACCTGAAAAACGACGAAAGACGTAGCTTCTAGTCAACATGCCAGCCTGGCACTTATAAGTAGACATGCCAGCCTGGCAATATGTTCGATAAGCTATCGCGTAGCGTCGCATTGGCTACGTTGAGGTTGCATCGGTAGCGGAATGAAGTTGTTTTTGAATAACTCGCGACTTGCAAGTTGCGACGTGCAAGCCATACATGCAACTAGCCCACTCGCGACTTGCGTTTCACTTGCGGAACACGCGGGTCTGGCTGCTAGCACTTTGCGGCCTTGGTAAACTGACCCGAGTTATGGAAAAATATTGACGCCTATATTTTTCCCTATACCTCAAATATGCAGCCCATTCCCGGCACAACGCGACCCCATCTTCCAATACCCCCGTCCGCCCCGGCACAGCCCGCCCGCCGGCACGCCCGCCGGCACGCCCGCCCCGGTGCATATCAGGCCGAGCAGCCCGCTAGCCTCGTGCTCGTGAGCTGCACAGCCCTGCGCAAGAATCGCTGGAAAAATTTTAAAGATCAGTCGGATAGTTATCAGGGGTGCAGCCAATGGCGGGGGTGACCCCATGCTGTCCGTGGATCCGCCATCCGTGGCGTTTTCTGGCTTGCGCTTCTTTTGCTATGGCTGTAGCGCGCTGGCGCCAGCCAAGCCAAGCACAGCCAAGCCAATCACTCTGCAACACCCGATCTGCGATCTGACCGGGGGCAGCACCCGGCACTTTCAGATGTGCATTTAATACGTTCAGATTCTCAGATGAAAGTTTTCATGGAAATCTGAATGACAATCTGCAAGCGTGCTAGCGTGCTAGAGAGTATGGGGTCCTGCATGATCCCTATGCCCTGTGTCACCTCATTAGAGCGTTTGTGCTCCCCTTAGGGCTGTATGGCAGCCAGGTATGGGGCACTGCCTTCCTTGGGCACGGTATGCAGCTCTCCAACCCAGTGCAAACACGCATGCTCAGCTTTCTCAGGTTTGCTGCCAGGGTACGTGGCTCAGTGTCAGGCCTGATGGTGCTGCATGAGTTGGGGCAGCTGCCCCTCCAACTTTACTGGCTTAGGGCTGCATGCAAGTTCTGGAACACTGCCAAACTATCCCACAGTGACCTGCTAATGAGGGTCATCAAGGCAGATGTGGAGTAAGGCAGGGGTTGCCAGGCCAGCTGGAGTGCTCAGTTCCAGCTTGCCGCCAGAGAGCTGATGGGGGGTGAGTTCACCTTGAGCCCGGACATGGTCCTAGGCACCAAGGCTATGGAAGTGAAGTGGCTCGAGAGGTGGGGGAGGCGTTGGGTTGGGTTTGAGGGAGACCCTAGATTGCCTGAGACGGTGCATCGGGAGAGATGTTCGTATGCTGCATGGTTCAAGCATGGGGACGGCATTGGCATCAATCACATGGCACCACACCTGCTTAACAGACAGCTATCTACAGAAGTTCGCACGAGCTTGACTAGGTTCAGGTTAGGCAACAGCGGTCTGGGGGTGGAGAAGGCTCGGTTTGAGGGGGTAACTTTCATTGATCGCACATGCACCAGATGCACAGAGGGGGTAGTGGATGACGCCATGCATTTCATCTTTGAGTGCACTGCCACGAGTTCCATCAGGGAGCAGCCGGAGTTTGCCATGACTTTACAGAACAATAATGAGAATTTGCATCATAGACCCCACCACTGCTGGACGGATTACCTACCCGGACGCGGTACTCGTCGCCCCAACTGGGCCCTATGAAGGTCCAGCGACGCAGATACCGCCGAGGCACAGGCATGTGACCCTGATAGAAATAAAGTGTTGCATGGACACCGACCCAGCAGAGCAACTACACAAAGCGACCGCGCAGCACGCCAACTTGCTCCAAGCACTCCATCCAGGCATCAATTGTGCCTCCGCAAAACAAATCAACATCATGCTAGGAGTGGGTGGCACAATTTACAAGGACCACACCCACAAACAACTTCTAGAGCTAGGAGTAAATGACACAAACGACAACTTGCTAAAGTGGCTGCACCGCCATGCCATACAAACAGCACATGCACTCGTTACAGCGAGACGACAAGCTGAACCGCCGAAACAGATGGGAAAACTAAGCAAACAATGGACACGAACGGCAAGGGTACCGACTGGATGAGCTATGCGGGGGAGGGAGGATGTTGGCATGGCATCTGGGTGCGCCCGGTAGCCTGGCAACCCTCCCCCCCACCCCCCCTGTCTCTGGTGGGAGGGTAGCAAGGGCACGCCCCGAGGCTACTCTCCTCCCTTAATGCACGCCCGACGGAGAGGGCGTAGTCTTTCTTTCTTTCTTTCTTTAGAATTTGCATGACTTCATGTTGAGCCCATGTGCACCTTTGTTTGTGCACCTTGCTTTGAAGTGCGTTACAGAAAGTCCCGAACCCCTAGAGGGGGAGGGCGGCCTAGCAGCCTAACGGCTGACGGCTTAAGCGGTGTAAGCCACATCATCATCACAATCTGCAAATTTCACGAGCCTGGTGCCATCACGCCAACCGTCTCCGCCCTCCTTTTCTTCCGCCTTGCTGTATGATTGTCATCACTATGTTGTCAGCTAGCGCGTGAACCAGACGGGTTTTCACCAAATCAGCCTATCACCAACAAGGCGCATCACTGCAGTATGTAAGTGTAGGCTTGCAACATCATTGCACAGCTCGATCAGTGCCCAATCTCTGCCAACAGACACATGCGTGGCCAGGCACAATCTTCATTTAAACAACGCACAACTCCGCTAACCACCCTTGGCAATGAACAATAGCAACGAACACAACGATGCATCAGAGCATTTCTACCTGGCTAAGTGCAAACACTGTGTTGCGTACAGACGAAAGGCATGTGACCAACACGTCAATAACATAAATGCATTACTTACGGCAAAACAAAGAAAGTCAGTAAGGTTAGTGCGACCAGTGAAGAGACAGGTGTGAGAGGATGCTACTGTTGTTGTTGTTGGGAAGGTGACCAACACGTTGTTCAATGCAGCAGCAGAGCTGCTTGTAAGCAGGGCAGGGGACACCATACCAGTGCCAGTTATACCTAACCCAGCCAGGTGCGGCCAGGTGCAGTGCTACCGTGCCCTCAGGTTAGGCTCAGTGTGGTAGTGACCCTCCTTCTCCCCTCTTGCTCCTTGGCTGCATCATGCATTTTACTTTGGCCCAGAGCATCTGTCATCAATCTGGACCTAAGCCTGGGCAGAAAGGGTCAGAGCAAAGCCTGGACAGATCAGATCAGATCTGAAATATGGCCAGATCAGATCAGATCAGATCGTGTCAACCCTTGCCACCTCAGCTCTGGCCCAGCCAGATGATGTTGTTGGTGGCAGGGTGTTATTGAGGCGGACTTGTTGCAGCCCCTGCTGCCTGCTTGCCAGCCAGCTAGCTGGTCACAGCCCGGGGCGCCCTGCATGCCCTGAATGCAGGGCAACCTGTCTCATGCAAGCATAAGCCATGGGAGCGAGATGAACCCACTCTTTATGTTGCCGCCAGCCCGGCGTTCAGTGTGAGGTGGAGTACAGGCGTGATGCCTTGAGCTTTGGGCATGCAAATGACAGATTCCTCACACATGCCACTGCTGCTTTGAACCACCCCGACTCATGCTGGCGAGCAGGGCATGGCAGGGCAGGCTTTCATGTCCAGGGCTGCCAGCCACCCTCCAGGCTTGG
>JASKMD010000015.1:4554905-4581162 GCA_030144725.1 Haematococcus lacustris
AGCAGCGGCCTTTGGCAGACGCCCGCGGTGACGGCGCGCTGCGTGTATTCCGCCATGTAGGCTGCCTCCTGCGGACCTAGGTTTCGATAAATCCTCGAGCTCTGCGTGCGACAAAGTGTGACACCGAAGGAGTGGCCGTCTTCCGGCAATGTGTTTCAATACCTGCTGCGACTACGGTCGGCACACTAAGGCTCGGAGCACTTGTTGAAGGGCATCACCATCATCATCAGCAGCAGCAGCAGCAGCAGCAGCAGCAGCAGCTGCAGCAGCAGCGGCGGATGCGCAGCAGCAGCAGCAGCAGCAGCAGCAGCAGCAGCAGCAGCAGCAGCAGCAGCAGCAGCAGCAGCAGCAGCAGCAGCAGCAGCAGCAAGTGATGAGGATGAGAGGAGGTACCGTGGCATCGGCCGTGTAGCAGGAGCGGCAATGGCAACGGCGCCGCACCCACGTTGCCCAGCTTGCAGAATGCGAGCATTGCGTTGCTGGTGATGTACTTGGCGTACACGACTGGGGCTAGGGACACGCTGAGCCCCGTGACCTTGCTGAGGTCGGGCTGGTCTGCCAGCATGGCCAGCGGCAAGGAGGCGCCCTGCGAGTGGCCGACCAGGTGCACCTGCACACGCAGCAGGGCAGCTCCAGGTGTGATAGTCTTTCTTATAGGCAATTACCCACCCACCCTCACTCGGTAGTCGGAGGCAACACGGCCTCGTACCTTGCCTATTCTGGCTACTTGGAGCTTGGCCCGTTTAGGCAAGGATCCCCATTCCTTGCCTGGTTCACAGGGCCTTGGCAGGAATGGCGAGTTCTCCGGCTGATGGAACAGCCCCACCCCCACCTCTCCCTCCCCCTCCTTTCCCCTCCATCACCCTGCTCCTCACCCAGCCCTTCCCATCCCAGTGCTGCCTCTTCCCTCCACAGCCAATACAGCAGCTAAGCAGCTGGCTGCGCTGCATGGAGGATGCCCAAGTCAGGCTTTGACATCTGTACCACTTCTGTAAAACTATGAGAGGCTAAGGGAGCAGAGCATCACCTTGGCGGCACTGGTGACCTGCCGGATGTACGCAATGGTGGCGGGCAGGTCCGACGTCGCCATCTCGTCAAATGAAAAGCGCCAGAACAGGGGGCTGTGGATGCGGTACAGCGCGTGGGTGCGGCTGAAGGTGTTGCCTCGGGAGTTGTACAGCCACACATCATAGCCTGTGGAGGCCACACGTTACACTATGTCCCAAGGCAGCGGTCCTCGCACCAGCCAGACCTGCCCCAGCACCCCTGCCTCCCTCCCCCTCCCCTTCCCTCCCTTCCCCTTCCCCTTCCCCTCCCCCTTAAGCTCCCTTACCCTTGACTCTGGTTTCTCTTCTTCTAGGTTTTCCCCCCTAGGTTTTTACACCTCTCACACCTCTTACCTCTAGCACAGTCCTTTTCTCAGTCTTTTACCTCTGGGGGTTGGCTTGTATCCACCCAAGCTCTGCCTCCTTTGTGTAACAACTACTACTACCACTCCATCCCTCACCCGCCCAGGCCAGTCTGCTGCAGGTTGGCTGCTTGTGAAGTGTCAGCAGTGCTGGCCCTCCTGGCTGCAGCTTGGGTGCGTGCGTTTCCATGCTCACACAAGTACTGGTGCGTGCAGCACCATGCAACATGCGAAGCTGGCCTGTCACTGGCTCCTAAGCTGTATCAGCACATGGGGCCATTTTCGCTGACGGTGGCATGCACATTAATGGCGGTGTCAATGGTGGCCATGTGGCTAAGCTCACAAGCACCTTGTGCATATGGACTGCCACCTAGCCGTCCTTGCATGTCATGCACCACTCATACTCCATGCAGCCCAGCCGTGCATGCACGACCCAGCCACACACCTGCATCTGCCAGGATGAAGGCGAGAGAAACGTTGGGCGCGTTCATGACCCAGCAGGTGCTCGACAGGGACAAGCCATGGATCAGCAGGACTGGCTGGCGGGCAGCACCGTGGCCTGGCAGGGCGGCGGAGGTGCGTCCGCTGGGAATGCGGAAGTTGGTGAGCAGGTAGCCGTCAGCCGTGAGTGTGGTGTGCTTCTCCAGGGGGTAGCCCTTGGTCAGCACCATGTCTGCAGGGGGCCACGCGGCAGCGGCCAGACAAGCAGGCAGGCAATGGGACAACTGGGCGGGCAGGCAAGCAGGCGGGCAGTGGGGGTATCTGGCAGGCAGGCAAGCTGCTAGTGGGTTGGCTGCCGGTGAGGGCACAGGCTGACATGGCAGCTAGGCAACCACGCATATGTACCTTAGGAGTAGGTCACATTGCCATGTGTCACTCACCCACCCAGGCACACCACAACATGTCACGTCACACCACGTGACATGTTAGGCAGGCATGGCTGCTGTGCTGGCCCTGAGCCAGGCGGTCAATCACCATTCCCATGGGCTGGCAAAGGGACCCGGCCCAAACCTGCCTGCCTGTCTGCCCGCCCCACCTGATCATGTGCTCACCTTCCATGCCGGTCAGTGTCAGGCGATCCGTGGACCCAAACTTGGTAGGCTGCTGGGCTGGCTTGGCCCATACCAGCCCGCTGCGCAATGACCCGCTGGTCGGCTGAAGCGCCATCTGCCCCTGGGCCGCAGCGATGCCCGCGGCTCCTGGTTGCACAAGGCTTGCGTTGCTGGTGCTGGCGTCACCTGGTACGCTGCGCAGTGCTGCGACGAGCGCTGCGGCAATTTCGTAAGCACGACCGGTGTCTGCCGGCGTCGTGCCGTTCGCGTCGACCGCGCTGGATTGCAGCAGCTTGGTGCGAGGCAGCGGCTTGAGCTGCTCCGCGCCACATGCCGCAGTACAGCAGAGCGCGAGGAGAGCGACAATGAGGTGCAGCGGAAACCTTGCTATGCCAGGCATCTGTGCGGGAAGCCTCGAGTGCTCTGGGCCCAGCGGCCGCGACTCAACAGACTACTCTCGCCATGCTCGCGCACGCACAGGGTGACCTGTCAGGGTCCCATGCATGCATGATGGCTTCATAACACCGACAAATTACGACACCTCGGCACAGCACACGACGCTTGCCCCTTGTGAGGCGCAGCCGCCTTGTGGATGGACTCATGCAAGCATAGGGTAACGTGAGGTAACCTCGGTATAGTCAACCTTGGACAGTGTACATTTACTCATGCTACTCCAAAGAAAAGCATTAGTTGTAATCGACACAGGCTGCGACGTTGCTATTGTAAACGCTACAGCTAGCGCATCTGATGCCTACTTCCACTCCGCCCACCTGGTGTGTGCGCCTCCATGGCTAGCTCAACCTCCTACAGCTCACGCTCATACATCTCCTGTGTGAAGAGTTCCGCATCCTATGTAGGAGTTGACTAGCTGCAGCTGATCAATATCAATGGCAGATCAATCAGGCTCGTGGACCGTAAGGTGAACGAAATTAGCTGCATGCACTGGGACCGGTTCATAACCCCCAGGCACGTTCTTTGCCATGGTGATCCTGGTCATGCTGCACCTGCCAGTGCTCGGCTCGAGCGAGAGAAGCAGTATACTTTTGAAAAAGCACCCCTGCCCCGTCATGACATGGTGAGCCTAGCTGAGCCTTTTGAAGGGTGTGACACTAGCCTCAAACTCAAAACGCCTAAATATCAAGCCAGCGGCGTAAGCATCGGCCGCGGTCGCAAAGCAATGCAGAGTAGAGTAGCGACAGTCACTGCTGACACGAAGCTACTTGATATTGTAATATTTCCGGATGTGCTCGGGCACGTCCTTCGCCACCTTGGCCATATCGCCCCAGCGGTACCCGCCCTTGCGGAAGTGCCGCACCGGCTCCAGCGCCAGGCCGTCCGTGACCTGCACCAACACCATCGCGCAAGGTGACGAATCGGGGGATGCCCTGTGCGCCGTCGCGCCGTGCCTCGCCATTTGTGCATCTCAATGGCGCAGTGCCTCTGCTAAGGGCGGGGCGCCAGGCGCCAAGGTTCAGGGTGTGGAATAAGAGCGTGAGGGGGCCCTAATCAGCACTCCCACCGCTGCCAATGCGCCCATCCTCGCCCTCAGTCGCACGATTACGTGGGTAGCAGCAACAACAAGTGGCCTGAGCAGCAGCATTCACCTTGCTAGGGCGCAGGCCCAGGTCCTTATAGCCCAGAGCTCCCCGGGGCGCCACTGCGTTACGTGTCACCTCCTCAACATAGTCCACGCTGCACCAGGCGGGTGGGGCAGGGTGTGAGCAGTGTGGTGAGAAGGGGTTGGCGGGTGGGGCAGGGTGTGAGCGGTGTGGTGGTAGGCAGGCGCGGCATGTCAGTAACACAAGCATATGAGGGCATAGGCAAGGGAAGGCTGATGAGGGGTGGCAGCAAGAAGCTGAGCTAGTTATCTGGCCATATGGGGTCCAGCCCACGACCAAGGCCTGACTGGCCTGCCCTGGCATAAAGCCTGCAGCAGCAGAGTCTGCTCACCTGTTGAAGTAGTTGTCCATGGGCAGGCCTGGCAGGTGCCGGCGCACCCAGTCCATGGGGCCAAGCAGGGTGCGGGCCACGGGCTTGGGCACGTGGATGGTGTCATCAGTGAACAGGCGCAGCGTCTTGATCACCGTGTCGTACACCTCACGCACACTGCAGCAACCAGCTCCAGCTGTGCAGGGTCAAGAGGATGGGAGGGGGAGGGGCGGGCAACCAACAAGCCAGCAACTCGTGTCAAACCCCGGCCCCTGCCCTTACCATGGCCCCCTCCCCCTCCCCCTTCCGCTGGCTGCCTGCCTACGTACTAATCGGCCTGCCTGCTCACCTGGCTGCCCGCCTGCCATGATGCCTGCCTGCCCGGCCTGATGACAGGTGTGACTCACGATAGCGTCTCTGGCCCGCCCAGATAGTATGTCTTGCCCTTGCTCTCCGGGCGCTTCAGCAGTGTGTAGGTGGCCTCCGACACATCAGGCACCCAGGTGGGCTGCAGGGCACTCAGGCTGGGTTAGGGTAGGGTAGGGTAGGTGGGCTGCAGGGCACTCAGGCTGGGTTGGGTTAGGGTAGGGAAGGTGGGCTGCAGGGCACACAGGTTGTGGCAGGGAGGCAAGGCAGCCGGGGCTGGGCCCAACAGGGGCTGGACAGGTGCTGGGCTAGTAGGCATGCAGGCAGGGGCAGGGGGAGGCAGGGCCAAGGCAGCTGCAAGGGGCTGGGGCTAGGGTAAGGGCTGGGGCTGCAGCCTCCATGCCAGGGTGGCAAGGGGAGTGAGGGCCAGGGCATGGATATCGGCTTCTTGGGGATAGTCATCGTGTTTAGCAGGGGTTCAGTGCAGGGAGCAGAAGCTGGGCTGACTTGGGGCTGTTGCCAAGATGTGGCTGTTGGAGCAAGGTGTGCTAGGTTCAGCCAGCCCATCAAGGGATGAGCTAGTTGTGCCTTAAGTGTGACCTCTATTTGAGGCTCCGCTCAGTGGCTTAGTGCTTTACTGTGTTTGTCCGGTGAAGCGCTGCTTCTTAGCGAGGGCCTCTTTCTCCTTCAATGGCACATGCGCATGTGTGTAGAGCTAAACCGTGTGGTTTGCCTGTAGGAGCCTTGGAGCAGTGCAGCCGCAGGTGAGCAGTGCAGGTGGGTCTAGAACAAAACTAAACATGGCTGCTGATGGGGTAGACTAGGCCTGGTGTACTGGCCTGAGTTGTGAGGAAGTAAGTTGGAGGAAGTAGTAGGAGGAGTAAGTAGGAGGAGGAGTAGGAGGAGTAGGGTTAGGAGGAAGTAGGAGGAGTTGCGATGAAGTAAGTAGGAGCAAGTAGGAGGAGGGGTAGGAGGAGTAGGATTAGGAGGAAGTAGGAGGAGTTGCGATGAAGTAAGGCGCAGCCAATGAGGGCTGGCAGGGCTGTTGGGGTGCCACTGGAGCTGCCTTGCCCACGATGCTGGCTGGGCGCCACCTTGGCGGTCAGGCATTGCCACATCAGGCTGAGGTTCATCAGGCTCAGGCTTGGGGTGCTGCATCGCTGCCTGCTCATGCAAGGCCCTGCCTAACCATCGCCCCATCATGCATTGCGCTGCCTGGTTAGGCGCTGCCTGATTAGGCACTGCCTATTGAGCGCTGTTTGTTTCGCAGGTGCTGACGTGATTGCAGCAGAGTGGTGTCGGGATTACCTGCATGAGCGCCTTGCCTACGGTTCTAACCCTTAGGGTCTAACCCCTGACCCTAATCCTGACCCTAACCCTGACCCTACCCCCTGACCCTTACCCCTGACCCTACCTCCTGACCCTTACCCTAACCCCTCACCCTAACCCAAAGGAGGGTGGTGTCAGGCTTACCTGCATGAGCGCCTTGCCTCCATCATACACGGGGGCGATGACGCCAAAGGACAGCTGGTAGATGAGGTAGTTGTAGAAGTGGTCCTCCACACCCACTATGGGTCCGGGCCTGCACCATGCATACATGCCAGCAGCAGCTGACGCACCCCAGACCAGCCTAAGGCTCAACACCCAGCATGCTACCACACAGCCCAGCCCGCCAGCAGGGCCCGGCACAGCTTGACTCCCAGGACACTGGCCTGGGAACATGTCCAAGGTTCATGCCCTCACAAGGTAGACTATGACTTGGACACTAACTCAAACGCATAGTTCAGACACATGGCATTTCATAGCAAGCGTGATATGTTGCACAGAAGTGTACACACTGCTACACGCTCACTGCATCCTTCAAGGCCTGGCCACCCTGGTCATCAGTCACAAGAAAGGTAGAAGGAAAGACTGCACCTTGCCGTCGGGCGTGCTGGAAAGGAGGACGTTAGCCCTGGGGCATGCCTTTGCTATCTTCCTACCCCAGGTCATCCACTACACTCACAACTTCCATCACAATGGAAGCTGGCAGCAGCGGGCAGCAGGATGTATGGGAGGTGGGAGGGGGGAGGCGGTGGCCTGACCTAGTGGGGCGGTCGCAGTGAATGAACGCCTGGTGGATGTTCAAGGCTGGGGTTGCCCTGGCTTGCCCTCCCCCTGCTAGCTGCTGCTGCCGCTTGCTGCACTAGCTGCTGCTGCTGTTCTCCCATCTGCCACTGCTGCTGCTCCTGCTGCTGCTCCAGCACCTACTTGACAATGGTGGCGTCTGGCACTGCTGCCATGATGAGCTTGTCCCCTCTGGCCTTGCTGTCCATGCGCCGGGACTTGTGGCCCTCCACCGCCCCAATCTCACTGAAGTGGATCAGGCGCTCCACCTGGGGGTTGGCCGCCACAATCCTGGACGCAGCAGGGCAGCCGAGCAGGGCAAGAGGCTTGAGGGGCAGCCGGGCAGGTTTTCAGGGGAAAATATACGAATGCAAGGGTGCGACCAGCCCTCAATTGAGCAGCTGCGGGGTAGCTGGGCTGGGCGTGGTTGAGGGGAGAGAGCCTGACGGCAGGAGGCAGGGTACGAGGTCCGAGGGCAGCGACACATTTGAGGCTTGCAAGGCACCACACACCACACACCACCTAGCAGAGGCCAGCCACACAGGCCCTGTTAGTAGCGTGCGCACCAACACCTGACAGCTGGTGTCCCAGTAGGGAAAAAGAAGGCTGCAGCAAGGCAACGCTCCACCAGCAGGAACATTGATCATCATGCAGCACTGAGAGGAGCAGCCCTACAGCACCAGCCCCACTGCTAGTCAGCCAGGCAGGTCCCATTCCGGGTTGACGAGGAAAGCTGTTGGGGGAGCAGCTGCTGGGGTGCTGGCAGCTGGGGGCGGCAGAGGCTGCACCAGGCTGCATTGCTGGGGTGGGCTCTGTGTCACCTTTCCTGGCAGTGGCCTCCCCTTCTCGACCACCGCTGCCTGCCCCCCGGGGACCTTTGATGGCAGCAGCTGGCATCACTGCTGGGCTGGCAGCTAGGCTGGCAGCTGGGCTGGCAGCTGTGGTCCATGAGGGAGGACAGAGGAGCTTTGCTCCCTTTGCGAAGCAGGTGGCCAGCATGGCTAATGTTGGTTTGCACCGCCCAGCCTCCAGCCCAGTGCGGCAGCCGTGCTGCCTGGGTGGCTGCGTCATGCTCCTGTACCTGTACCTTAGCTAGAAACTGGGGGCTGATAGGAGCTGATAGGGGCTGGTAGGGCTGATAGGGGCTGATAGGGGCTGATGGGGGGTCTAAGGGGACTGCTGAACCTGTACAATTGCGGGCTGGCAACTGGGGCTGAGGGAACCGTATGGGGCTGAGGCCGTCTGGGTTCTCACGGGCCCTGAGGCACTGCAAGGGCTGGCGGGTGTGATTGACAGCAGGGGTGAGGGTGACAGCAGCCACCGCCCTCTGGGGACCTTTGCTGGCAGTGCCTGGCATCCGCTGACACTGCTAATCCTAGCAGAGGCCCCTGGCCCCTGATCACCCCTGCTCCCACCACCTGGCCCTGCGCCCTGCTGCCGCTGCTCCCGGCGCCTGTAGCTGCTGCTGCTGCTGCTGCTGGCTGTGCTGCTGCTGGTGCTGGTTGTGCTGCTGCTGGAGACCCCCATGTGTGCCACTGCCAGCCCACCTGCCCAGCCTCTGCGGCCACTGGACGTGCACATCTTCGTACGTGTAGTTCATGGTTTCTGTGCGCTGGCCCACCATGTTTATGACGACGTTGGAGCGGTGGATAGCCCGGCTCACCATCTCCTCATCGCACAGGTGGAAATCTGGCAGCAGGATCACCTGCCAGGCAGGGGCAGGTAACGCACACCCACATACACTTGCGCACACCCCTTTCCACCCCTTAAACATACTGATGGCATGCTCTATGCTCCATGTCTTATTACACCCATGCAACCTGTTTGCAACTGCTCAGGCAGGGAAACATACCGTACATGCACACGCGTGGTGCCGCAAGGCTGTTTTGGAGGGGCACTGCTCATGGCCTGGCTGGTGAACAGCAGTGCCGGTGCGCATGTGGCAGCGAGGGTATAATGCTGGCCGGAGGCTGGGCCCTGGTCGCACCTGCCCCAAGTCGCCCATCTGCTTGATGTGCTGCACTGCATTCTCTGTGGAACGGTGAGGGACAATGACCTGGGATCCCCGCTTGGCCAGCTCATTGGTCACGTAGGAGCCAAGGAAGCCACTGCCCCCAAAGATGGTAGCAACGATGCCACTGACCTGCACAGTTGATGCAGCTATGTTACCATGCGAAGGTAAGTATATACACCTGCCGCGAGCTGAAGGGTCGCACCGACGAGCGTCCGCCCGGGCCTTGCTTCAGCCCCTTGTTTGTGATCGCAACAATGTCGGTGCTGAAATCCCTGTTGCTGCAGCTCGCGACTGAGCTAAGCCGCAGACCCATCCCTGCAGAGTTCCATCGGGCCAGGCTCACAGTGGCTCGTGTGGCAATAAATTTGCATATAGAGCGCGTACCTGACACCTGGCACAAGCCTCCGCATGATGCCGACCGCAGCAAGCCAACAAACATCATGAAGCGAGGCTTGGCAGGGTTTTGGCAAGGCAAAACACGGAGTGCCCAGCCACGCCGGTGGTCGTTTGCAGCTCTAGCGATAGTAAACTCGCGAGGTGAATGAGTGAGATGCCAAATTTCGCGCTTTGCGTGTCAAGAGTTGATTGAAATGGAAACGCCGTGGCTCTCTATGTTGGCTATCAGGCTCTAGCCTCTCATGGGGAAAGATTGAATTGAGGCGCGATGCCTCCTAAGAAGAAGAGCGACCTGCCCCCACCTCCCTCTCCTGAACCACACCCAGAGGATTCAGTGAGTGGGTTTGGCCGAAAGGACTCTGGACATGTCCACCTTGGTTGTCAATTTCTCAGAGCGGGCCTGTGCATTGTCATGTTCTGGCTGACAGCTGCCTGCCGAGCTCAAGGAGCTATCGGAGAGCCCGTTCCAAGTAGACTGGCACCCGGTGGTCAGCGTGATCCAATTCCAGACGCCGGAGTTGAATGCCGTCGGATTGAAAGAAACGCTGAAGCGGAAGGACCTGGTTCGCGTATTCGCGGTCACTGACCTCCTCCTGCGCCTAGACCCGGCCAGTCAGCTGGGTCAGGATGTGCGTGCAGCCATGGAGGCGCACCTTGGAACGGGGGCAACACTGGATACCTACACGTGAGCTGGCAGCAGGCAGCCACGATCAGGGCTGATACAGCAAGCGCGTGTGACATGCCAGGCTGCACTTTCCTACCTGCAGGCCACTGGATGCTCACGTAGCGGCAGCAGTTGCTGAGGTGTTTGCCCGGGATGAGCGCAGTGATTGGAAGCATGAGCTGCTGTGCCGTCGGCAGGCACTGTCCGTGTATGAGGTCAAGTCAGCAGCAGCAGAGGCAGCTGTCACCAAAGCCACGGCTGTCCTAGAAGCAGCCAGTGCGCGCCTAGCAGCCTGGCAGCAGGCCCAGGCAGCCGCACGCGCAGCTGCTGAGGAAGAGGGGCTGGGTCCAGCCGAGGAGGTGTGATACACATGGCATGCTTGCGTGCTTGCATGCTTGTATGCTTGCATGCTTGCATGCTTGCATGCTTGCATGCTTGCACTCGCACAGCCTAGCCATGCAACCAGTGCCCTTCTTGACACCCACTCACTGCCAGGCAATAGCACTGAAAAGTTGCCAGGAAAGACCTCATCGCTTCTTGCAGGCTCTCTTCCAGCAACACTTCCTTCCAGCAAGGCCCTGACGATGTCTGTTGCATCCCGCGACACGCCATCCTGCTACCGGCTATTAAGCAGCCACGCATTGCTTTTCACCACCATGTGCAGCCTTGCATCGCTCACCTTCCAGCAACACATGTCGGTGGCGCTGCTGCTGCTGCGCCTGCGGTGTGCCCTCTGCTCAGGAGGAGGACGGTGAGCGTGAGCTGAGCAAGGAGGAGGAGCAGCACACCGCTGCCGTCTCCAGCCTTGCTGCCTGCAAGGCCGCAGCCCAGGAAGCTGCCGCGCAGCTGCATGACGCCTCCCTGACTGTGCACCAGAAGTTTGTGAGGTACCAGCCCTACCTGGTGGACTCACTGGGCGGCAGCGCTGATGCTGTCCTGGCAGTGGCAGCGGCAGGGGTGCCGGTAAAGGCCAGTATCTGGGCCTACGCCTCCCCTCAGTCTCTAGCTGATCAAGCTGCTGCTGCCGCCGCTGCTGCCGCTGCCGCCACAGCATCTGCAGTCCCTGCCAAGGCGGGCTCTCCCAAGAAAGTCCCATCAGCAGCAGCAGCAGTGGTGGGAGGGGCTGTGGGGTCAGGGGCAGCAGGAGGGGAGGCTGGCAGCCAGGAGGCAGGGACGGCCGCTGTGCTACCGCCCCCAGCCCCTCCCCCTGGGCTGTGGCAGGAGCTGCACCTGTTGTCCAGTAATGCTGGCTGGGAGGCTGTCGCAGGCCAGCTGGTGGCTGTGCAGCTGGCCCTGCCAGTCAGTGCGCCAGAACCTGTGCTGGAAGACGACCCTAAGTCAGCTAAAAAACCGTCGGCAAAGGCCAAGGACGGTAAGAAAAAAGCTGGGGAGGAGGAGGTGCCGGCTGGCCCACCGCCTGACACCCCCGGGTGGGAGGCGCTGGCGGGTTTGCTTGCCGACCTGTGCCGTCGCGCTCAGGCGTACGCGGAATGGCATGCGAGGGTCAAGGTGTACGACGCAACAGAAACGCCTCCCGCCGCCGACACCGCATACTACCATGCGCTGCTGGACAGCGTCGCGCCGGAGCGGGTCAGCGTGCCCGTCCTGGTGCATGCGCTGTTGGAGCAAGTGAGGTTGGGGGGTGAGGGTCGGGGTAGGCACTTGAGTAAATGTTTGGCTTTCCCCGGCAGGACTACAATGTTTGAGGTGGGCTGGTCAAGCAGCAGGTCAGAGACTCTGGCTTGGTGGGGCAGGATCAGGATGCATAAGTCAGCATTTGGAGGTCTAATACAACAGGAGGAGGAATATTCACACAGTGTGCTTCGCTGTATGGAGCTAGTGCAGCCATTGCCATCGGCTAGCCCTCAACACCCGTGCTTGTTCCTTGCACATCCTGACGACAGCTCATCCAGCTGCTGGTAGTGGTGCGGCTGCTGCTGCTGCCATTCCAGCTGCTGCCACGCAGCCATAGCATGCACGCAGCAGCACGTTGGCTGTGCATCTTCCTTCACATGCACCCTGCCCAGCACCTGCCCAGCACCCTGCCCAGCACCTGCCCCACACCCTGCCCACACCCTGCCCCGCTGTTCCTGCTGCTGTGTTTGTGTGCTCAGGTGACCCGCAATGCCCAGGGCCAGGAGGCCGCAAGCGAACTAGAAGAGGCCTGGGCGCAGAGCAGCGCAGCGGCAGCACTGGAGGACGCATTTGCAGAGCTAGGCTGGGGTTCAGGCAGCAGCGGCGGTAAGGTGGGGTAGCGGGAGGGGCGGAACAGGGCCGCTGGCCTGTGGTGGCTGCAGCGAGGGGTGGGGTATGGAACAACGGTGAGAAGGCAGGGCGGGGCAGGAGGCAGAGGGGTAGGAGGGCAGGGCAGGGACTGCCCAGGGGCTGCAGGGTATTGCCATGAGTATAGCAGGCAGGGACTGCATGGTAACAGCTGCAGCAAAGCAAGCAAGCAAATCAGTGGCACGTAGGCAACCTGTCCGGCCAGCTTGGGCAGTATTGCATGGCCTATTCTCCCCCTGCTTTCCCAACAGGCTTGCGGCCAAAGCAGGGAGGTGCAGCCCCAGCGCACCCACACAGCCTGCCTGCCTACCCTGCCTGCTTCCCCAGCAGGAAGCCACCCACAAGGGCCACATCAGCCCGGCGCCGCAGCCTCCTTCCACTCTGCTGTCCCCCAGGCTGTGTGGGCTGGCTCACTCACACCTTGTGCACAGCGGCCGCCCCCTCACACTCTGGTGGTAGAGGGGGACGGCCTGGCTGCGGCAGCGGCAGGCCTGGTCACTGGGTGGGTGCACCCTGTAGCCAAGGCAGGGGCAGCGTCGGGTGAGGAGGGGGTGAAGGGGGGTCCTGGGGGAGTGGCGGCGGCAGGGGCGCGGGGCGCTCGCACCTCTTCACCTACCTCGGTCTTGGAGGGACCTGCGGCTGCTGGACAACCAGGGGGCCCCAGGGCGGTGAGGCCTGACCCGGCTGTCCCTGCGGATCAGCAGGACCTCGCAGATCAGCAGGACCTGGTGTCAGCCGGGGTGGAGGCCGACGCCGACGTCGCTGCTGGAGGGGGGCAGGGGGAAGCAGGAGTGGGGGTGGGGCTGCCCCTGTTCGTGCCTGGTGGGGGGCTGGATGTGGATGCGGTTGAGCAGCACATGATGGAGCTGGTGAGGGTGCCGGGGGCAGGCAGGGTGGGCATGCCCCTCACTCCCCTGATGGATGACCTGGCTCGGAGCCTGAGAGCCACGGCCATCAAGGTGTGAGGGTGTCAAGGGGTAGGGGAGGGAGGGAGGGGAGGGAAGGGAGGCAGGGAAGGAGGGGAGGGAGGGAAGGGAGGGAAGGGAGGGAGGAAACACAGAAGCAAGGGTGCAGGGAGTTGAAGCGCAGGGTGTGAAGAGACGGTGGGAAGAGAGGGTGGGTCAGGGAGCGTGAAGGTAAGGCAGGTCAGCTGGCTTGCTAGCCTGCTGCTTGTGGCAGTGCTCTCACTGCTTCCACGTGTTTTCCTGTGTCTGCTGTCTCACCCCCTGCTGCTGCCTCAAAAGCAAGCACTGCTGCTCCCACTGCTGGGTTGGGCTGGCTGCCTCCACCACGTACCTCTCCGCCCCTGCTGCTGCTCCTGCTGCCGCCCATGCCGCTGCCCGTGCTGGCTCTGACCCCCTGACTGTCAGCCCCGACGCCTTCCCTTTCTGCTTGCAGGCCCAAGCCAAGGCCCTGCCCCTGGGCATGGTGCAGCGCTGCCAGCTGCTGGACCAGTTTGTGGACATGCTGCCGTCCAGCACCCAGGAAGCGCATGCGGAGAGGCTGCTGGCCAGGCACCACCACGAGCTCATGCAACCGCATGTCTTGAAGCAGGTGACCACCTTGGACCAGGGGACACCTTGTTCTTGAAGTTTGTCAAAAATCCAACAACACCAAACACTCTGGAGGGCAACCTAGACCGGCTGGCAGCGGAAGCGGCATGAGCCAAACATTATCACAATGGTGGTGGCTGCTTTACAATGTGCTGGAAGCCAGCCCCTGGCCATGTCTACCCAATACTATTGATACATGTATGTAATCTTACAAGGATATGTACATAGGAGGTTGGTTGAACACTTGAAAAGCGATGGGAGGATGCACAGCAGGTGAGTGGTCAGCTGATAGAGAAAGGGTTGGGATTGATCTTATGTACAGCTTACCAGGCCACCAGGCTGTGTTGGTTACCACTGGGCAGCCTTGTTCTTGGCACCTTGAATGGCACTGTTATTGAGACGGCAAGTACAGCGATGGGCAACACGAGCCAGGCGATCCTGGTCCCCCATGCCCGCTGGCTGGTGCTTTGCTGGGCCGCCAGGGTTGTACGTGCGGCTGACGATGCTGTGCAGGTATTGACTAGCGCCCAGCTTCAACTGCCACACTCCAAGACCGCTTACTATGCGATGGACGATGCGGCGCTGGTGGCGCTCTTCGCTGGCGACTACGAACGCCGCGAGGCGCTGGGCATCCCAGTTGCCCTGACATTCTCACACTTCTTCACCCGCTGCGCCAAGAAGGCGGAGGAAATGAAATCAGTCCCAACACAACCATCCCTTCCCGCGTCCTCCCACACACAAAGTCCTTCCGCCGCAAGCCCACCCTCCGCGGCAACCGCACCGTTGCAACCGTCCGCCAGCGCGGAGGCGAGCGGCGTCCCTGCGGCTGCCAGCCCGCCTCCGCCGGTGCACGCCGAGCTTCCCCTGCCCGCCATGGCGTACAAAATGCTTCCGGAACTGATGCCAGTTGCCGAGCGCGCCTCGCACATCAAGCTGCAGTACCTCGACGACGGACACATCATCAGCACCGGCGCGGCAGCTCCCTTGACGCTCAGCAAGGGGCCCACCACCCTGCTGTTCACCACCGCCCAGGCGAGCAATGGGGGTGGAGACGACGGGCCCTTAGTGGTGGTGACCTTGGACTCGGGCACAGGCTCAGTGGTCAGCGTCTACCAGAGCAACCGCCCCCCACCCCCCCCAAGGCCAACCCCTGAACAGTTAGCTGCTGAGCAAGCAGCCAAGGAGGCTGCTGCTGCTGCCGCCACCGCCGCTGCTGCAGCAGCTGCAGCAGCAGCAGCAGCCCCTCGACCCAAAACCCCGTCTGGCAAGAAGGGCGGGAAAGCCAAGGAGGTAGAGCCGCTCGCCCCTCCCCCAGCCCCTGAACCTGCTGCGGCCCCAGAGACCGCCCTCACCCTCCCCCAGCCCCCACCCGCCCCGACCCTATCCCTCAAAGCCGTCACCCCCAGCGGGGCCCAAGTGGAGGTGACCACAGAGGGCCAGGTCATGGTAGCGCCTGCCCCCGCCGGCCCCCCCAGCGGCGCCCCCCCCCTGACCCACCGGGGGGTAGCCGTGCATGGGGGCCCCATCCCAGGAGGCAGCCTGGGTGGCCATGCCCCCGCCCCCCTGTCCTTCAGCGCCCTCACGCCCTCAGGGGCTATGGTGTCAGCCCACCTAGGGGGGGGCCTAAGGGTGCTGCACTCGGACGGCTCTGTGTCGGAGAGGGTGCTGGCGGTGGAGGGGTGGGAGGGGGCCGGCAGCCCTGGGGTGGCGGCAGGGGGGTGGCGGCGGACCCTGGCGGATGGCACCCGGTTCCTGGAGGTGGACCAGGGTGCAGTGCCCTGGAAGGCGGCGGCGCTGGGCCCGGTGACGCCGCTGGAGGAGGGGGAGGGGGCCGGGGGGAAGAAGGCTGCAGCGGGGAAAGGCGGGGCGGCGGCGGGGAAAGGTCAGAAGGTGAGCCGGGAGGGGGTGGGACAGGGCAGCAGTGGAGGTGGGAAGCGAGGGGAGTGAGGGTGGAGGGGGCAGGGGTGGAAGGGATGTCATCCAGCCATGACTGCTGCTGCGATGCAGAACCTAGGCTCCGCAGCAGTAGGGCGATGGCAGCCAAGGCAAACATTGCAGCCACGCCAGTGTGAGTAGGACGCTGGACTGAGCCACTCGTTGTTGCACTCTACTTGAACCGGCTCATGCTGCATGGCATGATGTGTGTTGTGGCTGAACATAACAAACCATCGCACAACCTGACCTTGACCTGACCTTGACCACCCTGACCTGACCTTGACCTGACCTTGACCTTGACCTGACCTTGACCTTGACCTGACCTTGACCTGACCTTGACCTGACCTTGACCTTGACCTGACCTTGACCTTGACCTGACCTTGACCTGACCTTGACCTTGACCTGACCTTGACCTTGACCTTGACCTGACCTTGACCTTGACCTGACCTTGACCTGACCTTGACCTTGACCTGACCTTGACCTGACCTTGACCTGACCTTGACCTTGACCTGACCTTGACCTGACCTTGACCTTGACCTTGACCTTGACCTGACCTTGACCTTGACCTGACCTTGACCTGACCTTGACCTTGACCTGACCTTGACCTGACCTTGACCTTGACCTGACCTTGACCTTGACCTTGACCTTGACCTGACCTTGACCTTGACCTGACCTTGACCTGACCTTGACCTTGACCTGACCTTGACCTGACCTTGACCTTGACCTTGACCTGACCTTGACCTGACCTTGACCTTGACCTGACCTGACCTGACCTGCAGGCAGGCACCCCTACAGAGGCAGACCCCCGGCCCCCCCCGCCCCCTCCCCCCCCCCCCTCCCCCCGCCCCCCCCCAACAGCTGCTGCCGCCTGTAGCCTGTGCCCCAGTGCTGGACCCAGACAGCGGAGCCGCTGCCCTGCTCCGCGACAACCTGCTGCTGCGGGTCAACTACCCGGATGCCAGCGTGCTGTTGCAGGTGGGGAGGCGGGGAGGGAGGGAGGGGGAGGAGGGGGGCTGGCAGGGGGTCAGGGGGTACCCCTAGAGTGTGATCAGGCAGTGGGGGGGGGGGCTGCTGCTTCAGTGGCGGTGTGTCTGCCGTGGTTAGCCTAGGCCCCCCTCCCACCCTGTTGCCCAGCCTGAAGCAGAGCCTGGTGCCAGTACCAGGGTGGGTCACAGGCTGCTATGTCAGGCTGGCCAGGCTGGCCAGGCGGGTCAGGCGGGTCAGGTGGGTCAGGCTCCAAGGGGTCAGTGGCTGCTGGCCTGTGCTGCTGCTGCTGCTGCTGCTGCTGTACTTGTGTGTCCAGGATGCTGACGGCACGCGCTACAGCCAGCTGCCAGACGGCCGTTGGAGTGTGGAGTTCCAGGGGCTGCCCCCCATTGTAGCTGACGCTGCGGGACTGACGCTGTGCCCTGCGCCAGGTGACGCTCACCGCTCCCTACCCCCCCGCCACCCCCCACCCCCCACCCCCTCTGTAGCCTCCTGAAGCTATCGGCCCTACTGTAGCCTTGAAGATGAAGAACTGTCTGGTCCCTACCCCCCGCCCCCTCCTAGACCTCCAGGCCCCTCTGTAGCCTTGACGATGAAGAAGCGCCTGGCGGCTCACTATCACCCTCACACTGCCTGCTCGACCTCTTGCCTCCTTCCACCTCGCCACCCTCACACCCTGCAAGTCTGACCCCTAACACCTTCACTCCGTCTTCACTCCCTGTCCACCCTCCTACCCCACACTCTACCACACTCTACCACCCTTCCCTCCCTGTCCACCCTCCCATCCCCTACACACGCTCCACACCCACCTCCCGCCCTCCCTCCCATACCCTCTACCCTCCCTGTTGCAAGCTGCTGACCCAATCATTGCTGGCTATCCAATAATCCTCCCCTCCCCCTCCCCTCTCCCTCTCCCTCTGCCCCTCCCTCTGCCCCTCCCTCTCCCCTGCCCCTGCCCCTCCTCCTCCCCCTCCCCCTCCACACCGTGCCCCTCCCCTCCCCTGCAGGCCTGCGCTTTCAGTACCATGCCAACAGTCGCTGCGTAAGCGGCAGCCTGCCAGACGGGAGCAGGCTGCTGGTGGCGGGCTCCGTGGCCGCCTTCCTGCCCCACCCTACCCACTCCCTCAGCGCTGAGCAGCTTGCACACAGTCTGCAGGTGAGGGCGGGGGGCGGGGGGGCAGTCTGTAGGAGGTGAGGTGAGCTGGGCGGGGGGGCAGTCTGCAGGTGAGGGCGGGGGGCTGTGGCGCTGCAGTCTGCAGGTGAGGGCGGGTGGTGGGGGGGAGGGGGTCAGATGGAGGGTGCGGGGTAATGAGGTGAGGGGCTGCCCGGGCTCCCTCCCCCCCACAGGTTGCCACCAGGCCAGCCTGCCAGCCTAGCTGTTGTTCTGCACAGTGCCGGTATTTCTGCAGCCCAGACGGTCCCCCTGCTTGCTGACACCCAGCCCGCCCCCCCTGCCTGCTGACACCCAGCCCGCCCCCCCCTACCTGTTCAGGGCCTGGCCACTGAGGGCCCCTTGGACTTAGCCGCCCTGGCTTCCTCTCCAGGGGTGGCCGGCGCCGCCCTGTTCGACCTGGTCTCTGGAGCAGCTTCCCTGTCCTCACCCGCGCCCCCCCCTCTCCCCCCCTCCGCAGCCGCAGCCGCTACAACTGACACAGCGCCCCCACCGCTGCCTGGCCAAGGCACCGGCTTCAGCCTGCCGCCTGGGGGGCTGCAAGACGTGCAGACGCAGCTGCTGTGGCCACCTGCCCCTCCCCTGAGGACGGTGGTCTACCCAGATCCTCCGCCACCCCCACCCCCTCCACCCCCCCCACCACCCCTAGACAGTGACGAGGTACGGGGCGGGATGGAAGGGGTGGGGGCAGGAAGAAGGTGGGGGGCGCAGGGGGACGGGGTCAAACACCCCACCTCCTCCTTCCCCTGTCCCTGGTGCTACTGACCCATCTCATCCATCTCATCTCTACTCATCACAACACAACTCGTTCCATCTCATATCACACGACTCCTTGAGTACAGCTGTCGACATCACTCATCCACTAACCAACACAACTCATCTGTACTCAACTCAAGTCAAATCACGACGCCTTGAGTGCAGCTGTAGACATCACCCACCCACCCACCCTCCCACCCACCCACTCACGCCCACAGCTCAGTCACCCCACCGCTCACCTACTGCAGGCACCCCCCGCCCCCCACCCTCTACCACTGCCTCCACTGCCACCCCCTCTTGTCCACCTGCCTGCCCCTCCCTTCTGCCTCAGGACGAGGATGAGCGCCCCCCTCCGCCCCCCCCTCCGCCCCCGCCCCCCCCTCCCCCCCCCATCATCACCCAGCACCCCATCGCCCCAGGGGTGCCGCCCCGTCTCTTCGTCGTCTTTCCCTCTGGCCACGGCTACGAGATCCTGGACGGGGCGGTGGTGTCTGAGGCAGCTGCCAAAGCCGCCGCACGGCCCGGCACCATGCTCGACACCCAGCCCCTGAACGGCGGGGCGGAGCCAGGTGCTGTGGTGCGCAGCTTCCTGCAGCAGCTGCCCCCCGCGGAGCCGGTGCTGACGCCCTTGGTGGTGGGGGCCACGGCCTGGGCTCAGCGCTTCGACCCCCTGGCCACAGAGCTGCTGCCTGCTCTGAAGCGCCCCTCTCTCGCCATGCCGCCAGCAGCCATGGCGTCGTTGCAACAGCTGGGGGAGCTGGCAATGGCGGGTGGGTGCATGGTGGCCAGGGGCAGGAGGGAGAGGTCGGGGGGAGGGGGGCTGCAGGGCGGTGGGTAGTGCCCAAGGGGTGGTGCCTCAGGGGGCAGGGAGGTGCTTGGGGGGTGCTCTGCTGGACGGAGAGAGGGCAGGCGGACAGCAGCGGGAGGGCTGGATGGGGCCGTAGGACCACTCATCAGTCCAAGCTGTCGTCGTGCAGGCTGGATGGGGGGTATGCAAGCAAGCAGTCACCCGTCAGATGTGATTGGGGCATGCAAGCAAGCAACCACTCACCGGCCAGATGTTAGACACATTATTACACTAGTGGGTGGCTGGGGAAGGTGGAGGCGGAGGGTGAGGGGGTGGGGTAGTATAGGCTCCCACTATTGGGTGGGTGATGGAGGATGGGGAGGACGTGATGAGCAGGGTGCTGACCGGGGTGCTGGCGTTACATTCCTGCAGGACCCAACGATGGTCCGCTGCCTTACTCCGCGTACCAGTACATGCCCCGCGTCATTGCGTACGAGCCCCCTGCCCCTCCGCGAGTGTCGCAGCTGCCCGTGCTGTTGTACCGCGAGTTCGTCGAGCTGCCCGTCATAGAGCCGGCCACGGCGGACGCAATCCGCGCAGCCATCCGGGCCGCTGACCAGGTACGACGGACGGCCAGCTAACGAAGCCAGCCCAGACAGCTACCGCCTGCCTTAGGATATCTCAGAAATGTCACCCACCTAGGGCCGACCACACCCTCATGGCCAGGGATCTGATCAGGAAAGGGTGAAGGGTTGCTCCCCTTGGGCGTGCACGCCTGCATGGGCTCCCCTTGGGCGCTCTGCATTGCAGTCCCCCTTGAGCGCCCCGTATAGCTTACCTAGTAGCCAGGGACCTGATTAAGCAGCTGGTGGTCTCACCGTAGGTGGTAAGTGCAGGTGGCTCAACTGCCGATGGTCTGACCGCTGGTCGTCTAACCGCCGGTGGTCAGCAGCTGAAGCTGGCAATTGCACTTGCATCTGCCCATCTTGCTGTTTATGGTGGTGGCCATCATCAGCTATATAGCCTGGGCTAGGCTGGGGTTTTCGGCAAGCTAGGGGGGGTGGACCCGGTCTTGGACTGACTTTGGAGGTTTAAGGGGTTTAAGAAGTTTTGGATCAGCTTGCCAGCACTGTACAGCATGCTCCATTCACTGTCATCATGATCAGCATCACATGGCGTCTGCCAAGATTAGCGCTGCTGTAGACTCAGGGCAGCAGCAGCAAAGTCATGTGGCTGCCAGCAAGAATCATGACTGACCTAGGGCCTAGTCTAGCCACACCTGCAGCTCCAAGGCTGTGCCAGCTGCGCCTGCCAAACCACATGCTCAAAACAAGCAACACGACCCCACTGCCACCACTGACCTCTGACAATAGTCACATTTATGTTTATGTTTTGAGGTGTATGCAACATGCTGGGGTAGCTTGTACACACCAGTGTTGTTTTCTCGTTTTGCCCAGATGCACGACTCATAGCTAGGAGTGATATGGCCCAGGTTCATGCTCCCAAGTTGAGAGCTCGACCAAACTTGGCTCAGGTCAAAAGTCATGGTTCAGGTTGAAACGAAATCACCACATAATTGCAGGTCAAAGATATTTAATTGCAATGCACGGTCATGCAGTTTGCATAGCAACTGTTTCACAGTGCAAAACTAGCTCTTTTCATGGCGTTTCATAGCCAACGCTATGTACACCGCTAGAAGAAAACACTGGTGCACACTGCCTGCTGGCAGCCATCCTCAGTGTGCACACACAATACTGCCAAGCCAGTGCTGCTCAAGTGTGACCCACATGCTGCTACCGCCAGTGGACCAAGTTCAGTCCACATCTTCCACGTGCTGGACCCGCTACTGACGCCTGGCTGGCCCCTTGTGGTGTGCCCGGCATTGCCTGCAGGCCGCTGCTCTGATAGAGGAGGGCCAGACGCGCGCTGTGCCCCACGCTGACCTGCGGCCTGAAGGCGCTCAGCTGCAAGAGGAGGAGGTGCTGGAGCAGGTGGGCGTAGCCAGTGGTCATGGTCCTGGCTGGACTCCCTGTGCGCATAGTAATGATAACGGCGACGGTGATGTGTTCAGCTGCCGCACGCTTGTATTGGGCAGGAGGTAGCAGCTGCTTGGTGGTGTGGGGACAAGGGGGTGTGGTGATCCTGTCAGAACTGGTGAGCTGCATGCGGTGATGACACATCAGGGCAGCTGACGTGTCCAGTTGCCAGGTGGCTGGAAGCTGCTTGGCCGCCAGGGTGGTTGCATGGCCAAGGCCTTGGGCGTTAGGCCTCAGTTTTCTGTGGCTGTCCCAAGGCTACCAGGGCTCTGCAGCAAAGCGTGTAAGGCAGGGCACCAGACAAGACAGATAAGGCGAGTTCAGGTCACGTCAAACACTGACAATAGGAGTGCTCGCTGCATCATGGTGCGTGTGTGTATGCGTGCTGGGCAACCTGCTCCAGATCCTGGCCCTGCAAGACGGAGCGCGGCGGGTGGGTGAACGCTCCGCCGCCGCGGTGGCAGCCGCCGCGCGCAGTGTAGCAGAGGCCGACATGGAAGCCGCAACGCAAGCTGCGGACGCCATCGCGGCAGCGGCGGCTGAGGCCGCAGCAGTGGAGAAGCAGCGCAAGCCCTGGCCTCCCAAGGTGCAGCTGGGGAGATGTGGGAGCACTGGCCAGCTGAGCAGCTATCATACTCCGCTGCTGCACCCGCCCTGATCACTAGATACAATGACAGTGCCTTCAAGAGTTCCCCCTCCCTCCTAACCGTGCACTGCCCCTATCAGCCCAGTCCAGCCCCTCCTCTCTCCTCCCTCCTCCCTCCTCCCTCCTCCCTCCTCCCTCCTCCCTCCTCCCTCCTCCCTCCTCCCTCCTCCCTCCTCCCTCCTCCCTCCTCCCTCCTCCCTCCTCCCTCCTCCCTCCTCCCTCCTCCCTCCTCCCTCCTCCCTCCTCCCTCCTCCCTCCTCCCTCCTCCCTCCTCCCTCCTCCCTCCTCCCTCCTCCCTCCTCCCTCCTCCCTCCTCCCTCCTCCCTCCTCCCTCGTCCCTGCCCAGCTTGGTCCAGCTCACCCTTGCCCACTCCTCCACCAGGTCGCTCCCTTCGACACCACACCCAAGCGCCCAGCAGAGGGTGGGGTGCTGAAGTATTGGGAGGCGGAGGAGGGGCTGGTGGCGCGCACCACGGACCCCCTGCTGCGGGACAACGTGGT
This sequence comes from Haematococcus lacustris, assembly GCA_030144725.1. NCBI lineage: Eukaryota > Viridiplantae > Chlorophyta > Chlorophyceae > Chlamydomonadales > Haematococcaceae > Haematococcus > Haematococcus lacustris. Next base: position 4,577,496 of record JASKMD010000015.1, read on the forward strand.
CATCACCCGGGCCACCCTGCCGCCCCGGCTGCAGCCCCCCCTGGCTGCACGCTCTGCTGCCTCCCCTGGTCTCCCATCACAGGTGGGCCCTACCTGCTGCTGTGCCTGGCAGGGAGGGGTGGGGGAGGAGGGGCCTATGGCAAGGGGTGGGTAGGGAGGAGGGAAGGGTTGGCAGGGGGTAGGTAGGGGAGGAGGGGAGCAGGGTGGGTTTTAGAGCAGTGCGGTAAGAAGGGGTGAGGGAGGAGAGGGGCAGGGGGATGGGAGAGGGGGGATGTGGGGCAGGGTAGCAAGATGGGCAGCAAAGGGCAAGTAACAGTGTCAAGAGGGGGTGATGCAGTATGTCCAGCCTCACATGTGTCTCTTGCTGCAGGCAGTGGCAGGAGTCTACTTCTCCCACCGTGCTAGCAAGCCCCAGCAAGCCACGGGCACGGCAGCCTCATCGGCAGTCCAACACCAGGAGCCCAGCAGCCTGTACAGCACCGGCCTCACCGACCGTCAAGCTCCTGTGCCTGAAGCCAGTGAGACAGCGCAGCCTGCACAGATCGCACAGGCGCAGCAGTACCCCGAAGACGCATCAGGCCATCCACAGGCTGCGGAGGCAAAGCCCCCGCCCAGCGTCCGCGCACCGGTTTACGATGTGTACGGACAGCCCCGCGTCCTGCCGCCCCCGCTGCCTCGCGCATACCGAGCCGACGAGGCACCGGTTGCGTTGAATGAGCGGCACATCGAGGCGGAGGGCACGGTGTTGAAGCTGCCTGGCACACGCACCGTGTCGGGCAGTTTGCTGCGCGCCAGCGGCAAGGCCTCTAAGCAGTTCTCACTCACGCCCTCACACTTGCACTTTGGGGCGGTGCCGCTGGGGGGCGTGGTGCACCGCACTGCCCGCCTACGCAATACGTCGACAGGCTCGGGTAGGTTCCACGTGGAGCGCCCAGCGTTGCCGCTGCGCTGCATTTTCAAACCCGGACCACTGGCGGCAGGAATGGAGGCCGTGCTCACCGTGGAGTTTGTCGCTGAGGCGCTGGGCGACTTCGTAGGTGAGCTAATCGTGCGCAGTGAGCTCAACGTCCTAGTGCTCAGCGTGTCGGCGAAGGTGGTCGACGCGCCGGCCCCGGCACTACCTCGCGGCAACAAGCCAGCGCAGCCAGCAGGACTTGATGTCCCTGTCCTGAACGAGGACTTGACACTGGATGAGATGCAACGCGCTTTGTAGCTAACGCACAAGTATACGAACTAGCTTATGAGAGGGAAGGGCAGGGCGATCGGGCGGGAGGGGTTTGAGGGCTGCGAGACGATCATGAAGCAACATGCAACCAACGGAGGCTGTGTCCTGTTTAGGCCACAGATACCCGCAGTATCCGGAACATCAGGCGGCTGTATGTGCTTGCAATGTGCTGCATAGCGCGCAGCCCGTTGTATCGCGGCCCTACATATGGTTCGACAGCTGCGACGGCCACACACGATGCCACATCATCCGATGTCAATGGACACGCGACACATGGACTAACATCAACTCCACACCATCCAAAACAATAGTGATAACTTGCATGCCTTCGATGCCTTCGATTCCAGTCCATGTGTACCTTTGTTTGTGCACCTAGCTTTGAAGTGCGCTGCAACAAGTCCCAAACCTTCTAAGAGGGGTGGTGGCGGCCAAGCAGCCTAACGTCAAATGTCTGAAGCGGTGTAGGTTGTCATGATCAGCAATGCGCATAGATTAGGCTTCTTCTCAAGGACCACTCAGGACATCACGGCCAGCTGACTTTACATGGCTTTTTCACAGCCTACTCCGGAGAAAGGCCCTATACACAGCCATGAAGCGCGTCGCAAGAGGTCTCACACCTCTTACCAGGTTTGCCTGCACTACAACACATCCCTTCGCTGGCTACTGGACGGCTGCCCCTCCCACCCTCCCATACACCAGCATATCACCGGCACCATACAACATGCAGTATGACAAACCCTTGTCAACCCCGCCCTAGCACCAATGCCCCATCCGGCGCAAGCCTCCATACTGATGCCAGCAGGTCAACGCCTGAGCACAAGACTGGACCCAAAGGCTTTTGCTACTTGCATAGTCAAGCCACCCCACCTGTCACAGCTCAAGTCCCTTGCTAGTTGTGCTGGCACGAATGCTACAGCAGCAGCGGCTGCTCTGGGGTGCCCCCACACAGCTTCCCCCTCATGGCGATGTGTTTCACACCGCCTGAGCTGTCAGCCATCTCACTCCTTGGCTGCTCTGAGTGGGGTGCACGTGGGCTCACTTGAGGAAGTTCAGGGCCTCCACATCTGACGATGATCGCATGTGGAAGTAGGTCACGCAGAGGGCCAGGCCAATGGCTGTCTCACACGCCGCAATGGTGGTGATGGTGATGGACATGATGACCCCCTGCGGCACAGTACAAGCGTGGCAGCCTGGTATGTCAAGCCCGCGTGGAGTCTGTGGTGCTAGTAAATGCCTTGTGCTTGAAGGATCGCAAGGATCCCAGCGCCTGCTGCCCCCAGCACCCAGTACCCAGGGGCATAAGGAAAGACCCTTTGTTAGGAACATCCCTGACACGTGGCAGCTGTGTAAGTGCACTGGGCCAAGGCAGGGTTCCCTCCCTTACCGTCATGTCGTTGAGATATGCTGCTGCATACAGGAAGTTGAGGTTGCACGCCAGCATGACCAGCTCCGTGCACAGCAGCATGACAATGATGTTACGCCTGAACACAGCTGCTCCAACCAGGCCGGACCAGAACATGATGTCTGTAGCGACGAGGAATGCATGGCCCATCAGCTGGCCCTCGGTGTAGTATGAGCGGGTGCCTCCGAGCGAGTGGGGGGTAGGGGACATGAGCTGTGAGCCTGTAGCTGATAGTTGTTGCTTAGCCGCATCCAAGACACGGCAAGCTGCGAAAGGCCTGGCTCCCAATGCGGGGTTGGTGACGAACGGGACGCGAGGCGATGACAATGTGCCAAATGTCGGTGCTGACAGTCTTCGCTGTTGCATCTGCAGCGCTGCATCCCTGCTTACACCAGGAGTCCTGCTAGCGCTACCGTGACGCTCTGTATCATTAAGAATGCCTGCGCAGGTTACCGAGGATGAAGCAACTTAAAGAAGAACAGCAATGAAGCTCGCACAGAGCAGATTGAACCCTTGAGGACGCATGATCCCAGCTGTAGTTCATCGAATCTCTACCTGCATCAAGCTGCAAACCAGGCTGGCTTGAGTTTAGATGTGATGCGGCTCCAGCCCACTGTCCCGCACTGCTACCAGCACCAAGCAGCAGTCGGCGACTCAGCTGCAGCATCGTGCTTGAGTAAACCCACACGGCGCTGTGCCCGCATGCAATGCCAGGTTCGAAGTGGCCATGCTGGCCTCTACATTGCATGGTACATGGCTAAGGGCTGGGCATACAGCGATACAGACTTACAAATGCATTTTTATACTGACGTTTCTCTATGGTACAGGGCCGCGGGGCTGTAAGATCCCATGTATCGGGGGTAGCTTTTTTCTTTTTCTTTTGCCCAGCCCAGTCCAGCCCAGCCCAGCCCGATCTCTTGCAGAATGAGCCCAGCCTATCAAGCTAGCCCTGCCGAACAGTTGGTAAGATAAGTGTCTCTTGAAGAGAGCTGTCTCCTGGATGTGGCTTGAAGTGACCATGCGGTGGCATGCGACCATGC
>JASKMD010000015.1:4581662-4603279 GCA_030144725.1 Haematococcus lacustris
GGGAGGGTATGGGGAGGGTCTGGGGAGGTGAGCTAGGGTGGAGGCCTAGGCAGGGGGAGGGCAGGGCGCAGGGGGGGGAAGAGCTGCTTGTTCGCCTCTCCTTGCAGTGGCCCGTCCCCTTCCCGTCGAGCTAGCCTGAGCTGCAGGGCTGCTGCTGGGGGCGTAGTGCGCTCAGTGGGTGGGGTAGGATGGGTCCCGGGGGTTTACCTGGGTGTCAGGGTACCGGGGGCTTAGGTGGTCTTGGTTTGAGTGCCGGGGGTAGGCTTCCAGGTCCCAGGTCGAGGGCCTGGCCTTAGGCTCGTGTGGGTAGTTTTGTGAGGAGGGTCTGGGGAGGTGTGTAGAGCTAGGGTGGAGGGCGTTAGTATGAGGAGTGTCTTGACGTTGTACTTGGGAGGAGGTTGCTTGGGGTGTGTGGACCTTTGCTTGGGGTGTGTGGACCGTCGTGTTTGGGTGGGGTGTTTGGGGATCGTGTATGGGGGAACCTTGTTTATTGTAGTCTTTGTTGTAGTCTTCTCTTTTCTTCTTTTCTTTAGTCTCACTCTCTCTTGTTATGCTCCTCCTTTTAACAACAAAACAATGCGCAGGGCCGCCATGACCCCCGCGCTCCCCTCCAAGGAGTATGCGGACGACCTCACCATCGTGGTGCTCGATCGGGTCAGAGACGGGAAGGTGGTAGTGGAGGCCCTGGGCCTGTTCCGCGCTGATGGGGGCCCTGCGCTGAGTGTGAGCTCTGCCCTGCCGTGCGCCCATCCAGAGCCCGGGCTGGGTAACCAAGGGGCCTCGGGCCCCGAGGAGGCAGGGAGGGGAGGTTAGGGGGGTGACGGGGGGGAAGGGGGCGGTCAGGGGCAGGTGGGCGAGCAGGGGCTAGGGGGTGGGCTGGGGGAAGGTGGCGGGCAAGGACAGCAGCAGGGCGGGCGGGAGCAGGGTGGGGAGCAGGAGCCCGAGGTGGTCATCCCAGCTGTCCGAGCAGGGGTGCCCGTGCGTTACCTGGGGGTCCCTCTTGGGGCGGCCTCCTACGCTGCCACCAGCGAGGCCGCCTTCGGGGGGGCGGCCACGGCCATGATGGCAGCCTCCCTCCCTTGGCGGCCCCAAGGCCTCAACCTCCTGGGGCGGGTGCAGGTGGCCCAACAGTGCCCGGCCTCCAAGTCCATCTACCAGATGGCCTTCGTGCAACCCTCCGCTCCTCTCGCGCAGGCCATGGCCTTGGCTGTCAACCGCTTTGTGGCAGCCTCAGACCTGCCCTGGGAGCGCAGCCCCAACAGCAGCCGCCTCTACCCTAGCAAGGCCATCTGCGTGATGCCCTGAGGGGAGGGAGGGGTGGGGCTTCCCGACCTGGGGGTCACCAGCGCGGCCATGCTGGCTAAGATGCTGGCCCAGCTCTGGTCGCCCCGGGTTCGTCCCTGGCAGCCTCTGACCCACAGCTTGCTGGCAGACCCCTCCCACGGCCTCAGCACGTGGGTCATCACCGACCCCACCGCCCCCCCCTCGCGAGGCATCAGCCCGCGGCTGCAAGCTCACGTGGCGGCCCTGGCTGAGCTCAAGCTGTTCCGTGCGGTGCCCCCCGCTAGCCAGTCCTTCTTCTCGGTGCTGGCAGAGCCGCTGTGGTACAACGCGCAAGTCCGCATGAACCCAGCAGCGAGGGAGGCAGCAGCTGAGCGGGATTGGACACACGTCCGCCACGTGAGGGAAGCCCTGCATAGCCCCCAGCTGGAGGGGGAGGCCCGATGGGCTGCCGACCTGGTCAGGGCTTGCCTCCCCGAGCCCTGGCAGGGCATGGTGGACCGCCTGCAGCCTCCTCAGCCGGAGTGGGAGTGCCTGAGGGTTGGGCCAGGGGTGGGGTTTGTGATGCGGCGCACCCCCCTGCTCCAGCCCTCCCACTGGGTGGGCCCCAACGGCCGCCTCTACTCCCTAGACCCCACGGGGCAGGGGCCCCTAGGGGCTTTCTGGGCGGAGGGAGGGGCGGCCTGGGAGCCAGCTGCGGTGGCCCGCCTCAACAAGCCCAGCTACAGGCTGACTCCGGAGGAGCGAGCCACCCACCTCCGCCCTCTACCCGCCCAGCCTCACGTGGCGCAGGAGCAGGCTCAAGGGCAGGAGCAAGGAGGAGCCGGTGCGGTTGGTAGGGGAGGGGGGCGGGCAAGGGGGCGGGGCGGGGGCAGGGGGCGAGGGCGTGGAGGAGGTGGAGGGCGTAGGGGCGCAGGGGGCGGGGCGGGAGGGCAGGCTGCCGACCCAGCTGACGAGGGGCCTGGCACCTGGCCTAAGGAGGAGTGGCTCTTGGGACCCTGGGCTCACCTGCAGCTGGACCCTCAGGTGTGGGGCATGGGCACCACCACCCTCCTGGACTTCTCTGTCAAGCATGCCAGGGTGCGCCTCCACCAGCTCCAGCGCGTCAGTGCCGACCCCCTCTACCCACCAGGTGGGGGCCTGTGGCCAGCGCTGTGGGGTGTGCGCCCCCCCCGGGCAGCGGGCGAACCGGAGGTGGCAGCGGTGGCTGATGGGGCCGTGAGGGAGCTAAAGCTCAAGTGGGAGGCCAGCGTGCAGCAGGTGGCAGGCCAGGGGGCAGCGAGGGAGCGGGAGCAGCAGGGCAGGGATGTGGAGGAGCGGCTCCCCGAGGAGGTGCAGGGCAGCCAACCGCCTCGCTGGCTTGACACCTCCGCCAGGGCGCACCAGCGACCCTCGCCGCAGGAGAGGGCGGCCGAGCAGGCTGAGCGGCAGCTGGAGGCCCAGCAGCGGCGTGGGGGCAGGTGGCCACTTGCTCAGCCCGCCCCCCGGGCCGACACCGTGGACCAGCTGGCTGTGGGTGTTCAGGCGGGCCAGCCGTGTGCGAAGGTGTGGAAGGAGCTGCTAGACCCCACCCTCCGTCGGGAGCACGTCATCGTGGCCTGGCGGGTGCTTCACGCCAGCCTCATGGTGGGGGCCTTGTGGGGCCACATCCTCAAGGGTACGGCTGCCCCGGGCTCGTCCGCCTGCCGCTTCTGCCAGCCGGGGCACCTGGAGACCCTCACCCACGCCTTCCTGACCTGCCCCGCCGTGGTCCCAGCCTGGGAGTGGGTGCTGGAAGTGTACGGCCGCCTCACAGGCACCCGCCCCCCCTCAGGCGACGCCATGCTGCTCCTCAGTGGGCGCCCCACCCGCGGCGAGGCCCCCCCCTTCCAGCCCCCTGACAGCCTGCTGTGGCTGCGGCTGCGCGTTGCCTACCTGGGCGCAGTGTGGCGCCTCCGCAGCTCAGGAGCCGCTACAGCCCTACAGCCACAGCAGGTGGCGAGGCGGGTCGTGGAGGAGGTCATCTCCACCCTTACCACGGCCGTCAAGCGTGACTGGCATCGGGTGGGGAGGGACATCCGCGTGGGCCTCTGCGGCGCTGTGCCCTCCACCTGGTTCAAGGGAAAGGACCCGGAGTTGGACGCTGCCCACTTCGACCAGCTGTGGCCCGAGGCGTCGGGGGCCTGGTTTGCCAAGCAGCCTAGGAGGGAGCGGAGGGGAGGGCAGGAGGGGGCAGAGGGGAGGGTTGGGGCAGGAGGAGTGGAGGAGGAGAGGGCAGCAGGGAGGCCTAGGCAGGGGGAGGGCAGGGCGCAGGGGAAGGGAGAGCTAGTGGTTCGCCTCTCCTTGCAGTGGCCCGTCCCCTTCCCCGTCGAGCCAGCCTGAGCTTCAGGGTTGCTGGTGGGGGCCTAGGGCGTTCGGTGGGTGGGGTGGGCTAGGCTTCGGGGGGTTGTCTGGGTGTCAGGGGACCGGGGGCTTAGGTGGTCTTGGTTTGAGCGTTGGGGGTAGGGTTCTCGGTTTCAGGTCGAGGGGCGGAACTTATGCTCGAGTGGGTAGTTTTGTGGGGAGGGTATGGGGAGGGTCTGGGGAGGTGAGCTAGGGTGGAGGCCTAGGCAGGGGGAGGGCAGGGCGCAGGGGGGGGAAGAGCTGCTTGTTCGCCTCTCCTTGCAGTGGCCCGTCCCCTTCCCGTCGAGCTAGCCTGAGCTGCAGGGCTGCTGCTGGGGGCGTAGTGCGCTCAGTGGGTGGGGTAGGATGGGTCCCGGGGGTTTACCTGGGTGTCAGGGTACCGGGGGCTTAGGTGGTCTTGGTTTGAGTGCCGGGGGTAGGCTTCTAGGTCCCAGGTCGAGGGCCTGGCCTTAGGCTCGTGTGGGTAGTTTTGTGAGGAGGGTCTGGGGAGGTGTGTAGAGCTAGGGTGGAGGGCGTTAGTATGAGGAGTGTCTTGACGTTGTAATTGGGAGGAGGTTGCTTGGGGTGTGTGGACCTTTGCTTGGGGTGTGTGGACCGTCGTGTTTGGGTGGGGTGTTTGGGGATCGTGTATGGGGGAACCTTGTTTATTGTAGTCTTTGTTGTAGTCTTCTCTTTTCTTCTTTTCTTTAGTCACACTCTCTCTTGTTATGCTCCTCCTTTTAACAACAAAACAATGCGCAGGGCCGCCATGACCCCCGCGCTCCCCTCCAAGGAGTATGCGGACGACCTCACCATCGTGGTGCTCGATCGGGTCAGAGACGGGAAGGTGGTAGTGGAGGCCCTGGGCCTGTTCCGCGCTGATGGGGGCCCTGCGCTGAGTGTGAGCTCTGCCCTGCCGTGCGCCCATCCAGAGCCCGGGCTGGGTAACCAAGGGGCCTCGGGCCCCGAGGAGGCAGGGAGGGGAGGTTAGGGGGGTGACGGGGGGGAAGGGGGCGGTCAGGGGCAGGTGGGCGAGCAGGGGCTAGGGGGTGGGCTGGGGGAAGGTGGCGGGCAAGGACAGCAGCAGGGCGGGCGGGAGCAGGGTGGGGAGCAGGAGCCCGAGGTGGTCATCCCAGCTGTCCGAGCAGGGGTGCCCGTGCGTTACCTGGGGGTCCCTCTTGGGGCGGCCTCCTACGCTGCCACCAGCGAGGCCGCCTTCGGGGGGGCGGCCACGGCCATGATGGCAGCCTCCCTCCCTTGGCGGCCCCAAGGCCTCAACCTCCTGGGGCGGGTGCAGGTGGCCCAACAGTGCCCGGCCTCCAAGTCCATCTACCAGATGGCCTTCGTGCAACCCTCCGCTCCTCTCGCGCAGGCCATGGCCTTGGCTGTCAACCGCTTTGTGGCAGCCTCAGACCTGCCCTGGGAGCGCAGCCCCAACAGCAGCCGCCTCTACCCTAGCAAGGCCATCTGCGTGATGCCCTGAGGGGAGGGAGGGGTGGGGCTTCCCGACCTGGGGGTCACCAGCGCGGCCATGCTGGCTAAGATGCTGGCCCAGCTCTGGTCGCCCCGGGTTCGTCCCTGGCAGCCTCTGACCCACAGCTTGCTGGCAGACCCCTCCCACGGCCTCAGCACGTGGGTCATCACCGACCCCACCGCACCCCCTTCGCGAGGAATCAGCCCGCGGGTGCAAGCTCACGTGACGGCCCTGGCTGAGCTCAAGCTGTTCCGTGCGGTGCCCCCCGCTAGCCAGTCCTTCTTCTCGGTGCTGGCGGAGCCGCTGTGGTACAGTGCGCAAGTCTGCATGAACCCAGCAGCTAGGGAGGCAGCAACTGAGCAGGGTTGGACCACGTCCGCCACGTGAGGGAGGCCCTCCACAGCCCCCAGCTGGAGGGGGAGGCCCGTTGGGCTGGGGACCTGGTCAGGGCTTGCCTCCCCGAGCCCTGGTAGGGCATGGTGGACCGCCTGCGGCCTCCACAGCCGGAGTGGGAGTGCCTGAGGGTTGCGCCAGGGGTGGGGGTTGTGATGCGGCGCCCCCCCATGCTCCAGCCCTCCCACTGGGTGGGCCCCAACGGCCGCCTCTACCCACTAGACCCCACAGGGCAGGGGCCCCTAGGGGCTTTCTGGGCGGAGGAGGGGGCGGCTTGGGAGCCAGCAGTGGTGGCCCGGCTCAACAAGCCCAGCTACAGGCTGACCCCGGAGGAGCGAGCCACCCACCTCCGCCCTCTACCCGCCCAGCGTCACGAGGCGCAGGAGCAGGCTCAGGGGCAGGAGAAAGGAGGAGCCAGGGCGGTTGGCAGGGGCGGAGGGCGGGCAAGGGGGCGGGGCAAGGGCAAGGGGGCGGGGCAAGGGGGCGCCTCTACCCACCTAGTGGGGGCCTATGGCCTGCACTGTGGGGCGTGCGCCCCTCCCGGGCAGAGGGTGAACCGGAGGTGACAGCGGTGGCTGATGGGGCCCTTCAGGAGCTGGAGCACAAGTGGGAGGCCAGCGCGCAGCAGGTGGCAGGCCAGGTGGCAGCGGGGGAGCGGGAGCAGCAGGGCATGAATGTGGAGGAGCGGCTCCCTGAGGAGGTGCAGGGCTCAGGAGCAGCAGCAGCAACACAGCCCTACCTCCCGGGGCCCTCACCCTGCCTCAGCTGCTGCCGCCCCCCTCCAGCGCACTGCCGCCCCCCTCCGCCTCGCTGGCTTGACACCTCCGCCAGGGCGCACCCGCGTCCCTCGCCGCAGGAGAGGGCGGCCGAGCAGGCTGAGCGGCAGCTGGAGGCCCAGCAGCGGCGTGGGGGCAGGTGGCCAGTTGCTCAGCCCGCCCCCCGGGCCGACACGGTGGACCAGCTGGCTGTGGGTATTCAGGCGGGCCAGCCGTGTGCGATGGTGTGGAAGGAGCTGCTAGACCCCACCCTCCGCCAGGGAGCATGTCATCGTGGCCTGGCGGGCTCTCCATGCCAGCCTCATGGTGGGGGCCTTGTGGGGCCACATCCTCAAGGGTACGGCTGCCCCGGGCTCTTCCGCCTGCCGCTTCTGCCAGCCGGGGCACTTGGAGACCCTCACCCACGCCTTCCTGACCTGCACCGCCGTGGCCCCAGCCTGGGAGTGGGTGCTGGACGTGTACGGCCACCTCACAGGCACCCGCCCCCCTTCGGGCGACACGCCATGCTGCTCCTCAGTGGGCGCCCCACCCGCGGCGAGGCCCCCCCCTTCCAGCCCCCTGACAGCCTGTTGTAGCTCCGTCTGCGCGTGGCCTATATGGGCGCAGTGTGGCGCCTCCGCAGCTCAGGAGCCGCTACAGCCCTGCAGCCACAGCAGGTGGCGAGGCGGGTCGTGGAGGAGGTCATCTCCACCCTCACCACGGCCGTCAAGCGTGACTGGCATCGGGTGGGGAGGGACATCCGGGTGGACCTCTGCGGCGCTGTGCCCTCCACCTGGTTCAAGGGCAAGGACCCGGAGCTGGACGCTGCCCACTTCAACCAGGTTTGGCCCGAGGCGTCGGGGGGCTGGTTTGCCAAGCAGCCTTGGAGGGAGCGGAGGGGAGGGCAGGAGGGGGCAGAGAGGAGGGTTGGGGCAGGAGGAGTGGAGGAGGAGAGGGCAGCAGGGAGGCCTAGGCAGGGGGAGGGCAGGGCGCAGGGGGGGGAAGAGCTGCTTGTTCGCCTCTCCTTGCAGTGGCCCGTCCCCTTCCCGTCGAGCTAGCCTGAGCTGCAGGGCTGCTGCTGGGGGCGTAGTGCGCTCAGTGGGTGGGGTAGGATGGGTCCCGGGGGTTTACCTGGGTGTCAGGGTACCGGGGGCTTAGGTGGTCTTGGTTTGAGTGCCGGGGGTAGGCTTCCAGGTCCCAGGTCGAGGGCCTGGCCTTAGGCTCGTGTGGGTAGTTTTGTGAGGAGGGTCTGGGGAGGTGTGTAGAGCTAGGGTGGAGGGCGTTAGTATGAGGAGTGTCTTGACGTTGTACTTGGGAGGAGGTTGCTTGGGGTGTGTGGACCTTTGCTTGGGGTGTGTGGACCGTCGTGTTTGGGTGGGGTGTTTGGGGATCGTGTATGGGGGAACCTTGTTTATTGTAGTCTTTGTTGTAGTCTTCTCTTTTCTTCTTTTCTTTAGTCACACTCTCTCTTGTTATGCTCCTCCTTTTAACAACAAAACAATGCGCAGGGCCGCCATGACCCCCGCGCTCCCCTCCAAGGAGTATGCGGACGACCTCACCATCGTGGTGCTCGATCGGGTCAGAGACGGGAAGGTGGTAGTGGAGGCCCTGGGCCTGTTCCGCGCTGATGGGGGCCCTGCGCTGAGTGTGAGCTCTGCCCTGCCGTGCGCCCATCCAGAGCCCGGGCTGGGTAACCAAGGGGCCTCGGGCCCCGAGGAGGCAGGGAGGGGAGGTTAGGGGGGTGACGGGGGGGAAGGGGGCGGTCAGGGGCAGGTGGGCGAGCAGGGGCTAGGGGGTGGGCTGGGGGAAGGTGGCGGGCAAGGACAGCAGCAGGGCGGTGTAGCGTTCCGATTCTGCACTAAGCGGATCGGCGCTAGTGTCACTGCTGAAGTGTGATACAGGCAGGTTAAGTGGTGGGCTGTACTGCTGCACACAGGCAAATTAGTGCGGATATTCGTCATCCTAGGGGGGTAGTTTTTTGATGCGGTTCGCCTCGGATTGTCCTTGCGACTCCAACGCCACTTGACGCTTGTTGAAATTCTGAGTATGTGAGCAGTTGGATAGTAGGTACCTACAGTACTGTAGATGTCTACAGTACTGTAGATGTCTACAGTACTGTAGACACCTACAGTACTGTAGGTGTCTACAGTACTGTAGACACCTACAGTACTGTAGGTCAGATTTGACAAGGTCTCTTGTAAATAGGGTACCATGCTGTTCTCCACATTTAAACCACCATTTGCTACCGCGATTGCACCGTCAGCTTCTGCGTGCTATAAATAGTGAGAGGCGTCGAACCGTAGGCCCGCAAGCTCGATATGGATATTTGTGCCGAAAGTTGTGTCCACGCAATAAGGTCGCCATAGGGAGCTACATACATACGTGTAAGGTCTAAGGCCGGGGCCCGTCTCTATCGCAAGCTAGGTCCGTTCTGTCGGTTGTACTGGGTAGCGCGGCTTGCAAGCTCCCGCAAAGCTGTGGATGTTGATGATGCCCCGCAATCACAACAACCTCGTGCACCGCACCCTCCCGTGTAATATCGAGTGCGGCAGAGATTGCCCCAAAAGTTGTTTGCGGTTGGCCCTCAACCATCCATCATTACATCTAACCTCACATCATTACATCATGACTCTTAGCCTACATCATTACATCACCACTTGTGGTCCTGCCAATCACTGCATGCATGGTATGGGCAAGGGCTCTGACTCTTGCAAGGCTCAGGGTCGATACCGAATCCTAGAGGCTGAATGAGGCTGGGCTCGGCAACATAGGCACGCTTTGTTGTCAGCGCATTTGCATAGCATTGTCGGGATAGCAAACGAGCTTGGGCTACATTGAGTTGTTCCTGCATGGGGGTGAAGAGGGCATGGGGGTTAAGGATGCATGGGGGGAAGGCACCTACAGTACTGTAGACACTTACAGTACTGTAGACTAGCTACAGTACTGTAGACACCTACAGTACTGTAGACACCTACAGTACTGTAGACTAGCTACAGTACTGTAGACACCTACAGTACTGTAGACACCTACAGTACTGTAGACACCTACAGTACTGTAGACACCTACAGTACTGTAGACACCTACAGTACTGTAGACACCTACAGTACTGTAGACATCTACAGTACTGTAGACACCTACAGTACTGTAGATACCTACAGTACTGTAGACACCTACAGTACTGTAGATACCTACAGTACTGTAGACACCTACAGTACTGTAGACACCTACAGTACTGTAGACACCTACAGTACTGTAGACATCTACAGTACTGTAGACACCTACAGTACTGTAGATACCTACAGTACTGTAGACACCTACAGTACTGTAGATACCTACAGTACTGTAGACACCTACAGTACTGTAGACATCCTACAGTACTGTAGACACCTACAGTACTGTAGACATCCTACAGTACTGTAGACCCCTACAGTACTGTAGACATCCTACAGTACTGTAGACACCTACAGTACTGTAGACACCTACAGTACTGTAGACACCTACAGTACTGTAGGCAGCAGCAGCATGGGTGGCAGGAGCAGCAGGGGGGGGGGCAGCAGCAGCAGTAGGGGGGCAGCAGCAGCAGTAGGGGGGCAGCAGCAGCAGCAGGGGCGCAGCAGCAGCAGCAGTAGGGGGGCAGCAGCAGCAGCAGTAGGGGGGCAGCAGCAGCAGCAGCAGGGGCCATCAACAGCAGTAGGGGGGCAGCAGCAGCAGTAGGGGGGCAGCAGCAGCAGTAGGGGGGCAGCAGCAGCAGCAGGGGCGCAGCAGCAGCAACAGTAGGGGGGCAGCAGCAGCAGCAGCAGCAGGGGGGCAGCAGCAGCAGCAGTAGGGGGGCAGCAGCAGCAGTAGGGGGGCAGCAGCAGCAGTAGGGGGGCAGCAGCAGCAGCAGAGGGCAGCAGCAGCAGCAGCAGGGGCGCAGCAGCAGCAGCAGGGGCACAGCAGCAGCAGCAGCAGGGGCGCAGCAGCAGCAGCAGTAGGGGGGCAGCAGCAGCAGCAGCAGGGGGGCAGCAGCAGCAGTAGGGGGGCAGCAGCAGCAGTAGGGGGGCAGCAGCAGCAGTAGGGGGGCAGCAGCAGCAGCAGCAGAGGGCAGCAGCAGCAGCAGCAGGGGCGCAGCAGCAGCAGCAAGGGCACAGCAGCAGCAGCAGCAGGGGGGCAGCAGCAGCAGTAGGGGGGCAGCAGCAGCAGTAGGGGGGCAGCAGCAGCAGTAGGGGGGCAGCAGCAGCAGCAGGGGGGCAGCAGCAGCAGCAGCAGCAGGGGGGCAGTAGCAGCAGTAGGGGGGCAGCAGCAGCAGTAGGGGCGCAGCAGCAGCGGCAGCAGTGGCAGCAGCAGCAGATATAGTAGGGGCACTGTAGCACCTACCTACCTTTTGGCTGCTTGATGACTGCTGCTAGGAAGGGGGGGGAGTGGAAGAGTGAAGGCGGGGAGGGGGGGTAGATGTGGAAGGCGGGAGGTGGGAGGCAGGGAGGCGGGAGACGGGGAGGCGGGAGGCAGGGAGGCGGGAGGTGGGGAGGCGGGAGGCTCAACCGGGTTGGGCTGGGCGGGGGTGGGTTGGGTTGGGGGCATGGGTCTGGGTGGGTGGGGGCATGGGTTGGGGGCATGGGTTGGGGTGGGTGGGGGCATGGGTGGGGGTGGGGGCAGGGGAGGGAGCGGGGGCGGGGGCGGGGGCGGGGGCGGGGGCGGGGGCGGGGGCGGGGGCGGGGGCGGGGGCGGGGGAGGATGAATTGGAAGGGGGTGGTTGTGTAGGGGAAAGCGAAGTGGAAGGGAGGTGCCCACTAGACCTGCAACCAAGGGGCGTGCACGTGCGGTAGGGTGACCAGGCTGGGCACTGTGTTAGCTATCACCGTGGCCTTACCTTTGTGGTCCTCCTGGCCTCCTACCTGCTCACACCAGGCAACATATCCCATGCGCCAGTGGGGTGGGACAGCGGTGGGGAGTGTAGGGTGTAGGGAAGGGAAGGTGGGGTGAGGTGGGGGTTGCGATGCCACGTCAATCGAAGGGTTGGAGAGGGGAAGGGTAGGCAAGTATGGGAGGGAAGAGGGAGGGAGAGGGGGATGGGAGGGGTGGGAAGAGGGTGGGTGGGGTGGGCTTTCTCCTGGCTGCTGGGATGTCAGGGGAGAGGTGACAGGGAGGGGGGAAGTGGGGGGTGGGTAGAGGTGGAAGTGTAGGGACGACAAGCTGGGCGTTGGTGGTGGGCGTGGGAAAGGGGAGGAAAAGGGGATGGGGAAGGGTGTGACGATCAACCCTGCAGCGGGACAAGGGGCATGCTAGCGGTTAAGGTGGGTACAGGTTGCCACATACCTGCACTCACCTTTTGCTGGGGTGTGGTGTATATGTGTGTGGGAGGAAGGGGAGGAAGGGGAGGGAAGGGAAGGGGAGGTCCATGGGGAGGGCGAGAGAAGTGGGGAGGGCATTGATAGTCTCAGGTGTAGGCGCACAAGACCTGCGGCAATGGTGTGACGATTTGTGTAACGAAGCAAACATTGGACATGGATACTGGATGCACTCACCATTAGAGTAGGGAGATGTAGAGCTGGCAGATGGAGGGGCAGGTGTAGCAGCCCTCCATTACAACCCACCTTCCTTTGTCCTCACCTCAGTAGGAAGTGCAGGGTGGGAGAGTAGGGCTGGGCTGGGCTGGGCTGGGCTGGGCTGGGCTGGGCTGGGCTGGGCTGGGCTGGGCTGGGCTGGGCTGGGCTGGGCTGGGCTGGGCTGGGCTGGGCTGGGCTGGGCTGGGCTGGGCTGGGCTGGGCTGGGCTGGGCTGGGCTGGGCTGGGCTGGGCTGGGCTGGGCTGGGCTGGGCTGGGCTGGGCTGGGCTGGGCTGGGCTGGGCTGGGCTGGGCTGGGCTGGGCTGGGCTGGGCTGGGCTGGGCTGGGCTGGGCTGGGCTGGGCTGGGCTGGGCTGGGCTGGGCTGGGCTGGGCTGGGCTGGGCTGGGCTGGGCTGGGCTGGGCTGGGCTGGGCTGGGCTGGGCTGGGCTGGGCTGGGCTGGGCTGGGCTGGGCTGGGCTGGGCTGGGCTGGGCTGGGCTGGGCTGGGCTGGGCTGGGCTGGGCTGGGCTGGGCTGGGCTGGGCTGGGCTGGGCTGGGCTGGGCTGGGCTGGGCTGGGCTGGGCTGGGCTGGGCTGGGCTGGGCTGGGCTGGGCTGGGCTGGGCTGGGCTGGGCTGGGCTGGGCTGGGCTGGGCTGGGCTGGGCTGGGCTGGGCTGGGCTGGGCTGGGCTGGGCTGGGCTGGGCTGGGCTGGGCTGGGCTGGGCTGGGCTGGGCTGGGCTGGGCTGGGCTGGGCTGGGCTGGGCTGGGCTGGGCTGGGCTGGGCTGGGCTGGGCTGGGCTGGGCTGGGCTGGGCTGGGCTGGGCTGGGCTGGGCTGGGCTGGGCTGGGCTGGGCTGGGCTGGGCTGGGCTGGGCTGGGCTGGGCTGGGCTGGGCTGGGCTGGGCTGGGCTGGGCTGGGCTGGGCTGGGCTGGGCTGGGCTGGGCTGGGCTGGGCTGGGCTGGGCTGGGCTGGGCTGGGCTGGGCTGGGCTGGGCTGGGCTGGGCTGGGCTGGGCTGGGCTGGGCTGGGCTGGGCTGGGCTGGGCTGGGCTGGGCTGGGCTGGGCTGGGCTGGGCTGGGCTGGGCTGGGCTGGGCTGGGCTGGGCTGGGCTGGGCTGGGCTGGGCTGGGCTGGGCTGGGCTGGGCTGGGCTGGGCTGGGCTGGGCTGGGCTGGGCTGGGCTGGGCTGGGCTGGGCTGGGCTGGGCTGGGCTGGGCTGGGCTGGGCTGGGCTGGGCTGGGCTGGGCTGGGCTGGGCTGGGCTGGGCTGGGCTGGGCTGGGCTGGGCTGGGCTGGGCTGGGCTGGGCTGGGCTGGGCTGGGCTGGGCTGGGCTGGGCTGGGCTGGGCTGGGCTGGGCTGGGCTGGGCTGGGCTGGGCTGGGCTGGGCTGGGCTGGGCTGGGCTGGGCTGGGCTGGGCTGGGCTGGGCTGGGCTGGGCTGGGCTGGGCTGGGCTGGGCTGGGCTGGGCTGGGCTGGGCTGGGCTGGGCTGGGCTGGGCTGGGCTGGGCTGGGCTGGGCTGGGCTGGGCTGGGCTGGGCTGGGCTGGGCTGGGCTGGGCTGGGCTGGGCTGGGCTGGGCTGGGCTGGGCTGGGCTGGGCTGGGCTGGGCTGGGCTGGGCTGGGCTGGGCTGGGCTGGGCTGGGCTGGGCTGGGCTGGGCTGGGCTGGGCTGGGCTGGGCTGGGCTGGGCTGGGCTGGGCTGGGCTGGGCTGGGCTGGGCTGGGCTGGGCTGGGCTGCAACACAAGGGAGGCAACAGTGGGAACGTTGTGAGAGGTGATGAAATGGTGATGAAATGGTGGTGGTGGTGGTGGTGGTGGTGGTGGTGAGGAGGGGGACTGGGAGGGGGTGGTAATCAGGGGGGTACTAGGCGTGATTGTAAGACCTGCAGCAACCAGGTGTGGTAGCGGTTAGGCTGGATACTAAGGGCTATGCTGCGCAATGCTAGCTCCTTCTAAGCTCTTACCTTGGTCCTAAGCTCTTACCATAGTCCTTCTGGCCTCTTGGCTGCTCACAACACGTTGCACCTGCCTTGCGTTGGTGCATCAATGCTTGCGATGATTGCGGAGAATCGTTGCGAGGAAACTGGCCGCGAGGCTAGCTGCGATGCTGGCTGCGAGGGTGGCTGCGAAACTGGCTGCGAGGCTGGCTGCGACGAAAATGGCTGCGAGGCTGGCTGCGAGGTGAGATCCTCGCACCGAGCTGCCTCGCAGGTATGCTTCTGCGCTGCTGGACCAGCTGTGTGGCCGCGAGGTATGGGCTAGATGTGGCTGCCGAGTATGTGGCTGCGAGTATGTGGCTGCGAGTATGGGCTAGATGTGGCTGCGAGTATGGGTAACCTCGTGCGATGCCATCTGTGGACCAGCTGTGTGGCCGCGAGGTTGATTGCCGAGTATGTGGCTGCGAGTATGGGCTAGATGCGGCTGCGAGTATGGGTAACCTCGTGCGATGCCATCGCTGCAATACCGGCTACACGATGCTGCGACTAAGTGTTGGACGGATGCCTGAATGCAAGTGAGATGTTCAGAATTTTTCTAAGTGCTGAAAGGCTACAGTACTGTAAGTGGTCTCTCGAGGTACCTCGAGGTACCTCGAGGTACTGTAGATGTCTACAGTACTGTAGATGTCTACAGTACTGTAGAGGTCTACAGTACTGTAGAGGTTTACAGTACTGTAGATGTCTACAGTACTGTAGACATCTACAGTACTGTAATTGGTCTCTCGAGGTACCTCGAGGTACCAACAGTACTGTAGATGTCTACAGTACTGTAGATGTCTACAGTACTGTAGATGTCTACAGTACTGTAGATGTCTACAGTACTGTAGATGTCTACAGTACTGTAGGTACCCACAGTACTGTAAATGGTCTCTCGAGGTACCTCGAGGTACCTCGAGGTACTGTAGATGTTTACAGTACTGTAGATGTCTACAGTACTGTAGGTGTCTACAGTACTGTAGAGGTCTACAGTACTGTAGATATCTACAGTACTGTAGATGTCTACAGTACTGTAAATGGTCTCTCGAGGTACCTCGAGGTTCCTACAGTACTGTAGATGTATACAGTACTGTAGATGTCTACAGTACTGTAGATGTCTACAGTACTGTAGATGTCTACAGTACTGTAGATGTCTACAGTACTGTAGATGTCTACAGTACTGTAAATGGTCTCTCGAGGTACCTCGAGGTACCTACAGTACTGTAGATGTCTACAGTACTGTAGATGTCTACAGTAGTGTAGATGTCTACAGTACTGTAAGTGGTCTCTCGAGGTACCCCGACAGTACTGTAGACACCTACAGTACTGTAGACATCTACAGTACTGTAGACATCTACAGTACTGTTCGTGTACTCGCGAGGTACCCCGACAGTACTGTAGACATCTACAGTACTGTAGCATGGCCGTATCTCACCAACCGCGCAATATCACGAATTTTAGTTTCAACCCCCAATCTTACAATGCCTTCATTTGACTATGTACCAAGTCCGAGGCTCCGAATCTCAAAAATGCTGTTACTAATTTGCCTGAGTGTGCCCACCATTCGGGTTCGATCCCCGGAGGCCGTTCTATGTCTTAGCCTGGTTGCGCTGCAGCAGTCTGACACCTGTAATTGCGGTTAGCGTTGCATGGCGTTCACACACTGAAAAGATTTAAGGCGCGTTCTTTCTGAACGCTACATTGGTTTCCGTATTCCGATACCTCAGTGACTGGCCGCACCATGACTGACACTACGCCAAATGGCGAAACACCAGGCGCTGGTATGTCCAGCGGTCCTGCGGGTTCCCAGGCCATATTGGCCCAGGCCCTATCTGATCGCGAGTTTGCCAGGTCCCTGAGGGCGGCTTTGTTCCCCGACGGTTTTCCTGCTGCAACTCCGCCGCGGAATGGGCAGGGCGATGGCCCAGTCCCTCCAGGCGATGAAGAAGACGAAGAGGAGGAGCAGGATGAGGAAGAAGAGGCTGACGACGTCTCTGAGGGCGAAATTGACCTGTCTTCCGCAGACCAGCTGGCCCAGTCGCTGCTGGACACGCAGGACCAGCTGAAGGAGGCTAAAACCGAGCTGGCCAAGATGAAATCTCGCCAAAAGCTGACAGATCGCACACTGGCTGCGCTGGCTGAAAAGGTGGGTCTATTCCCTGGGTCCCCTCCCTCCATTCAGGACAGGCTGTTTAGTATGCGCACTCCGTCCCCGAGTCGGTCAGGTACACGCCCAGCGTGTATTCCTGGTACCTTTAACTCGATCGGTGGGAGAGGCGGCGCTCTGCACCACCTCTTTCCCCAGGTCCCTAGTCAGGCCCCAGCTGCTAAGTCTGTGCCTGGCCCTGATAAGTGGACAGACAATTGCACCAAGTCTCGCCGCAGGGCTTCTGCCTTCTGTGACGACTTAGAAGCACATTGCCTGCGCTTCAACCTGGACATTGCCTCTGTTTTCCCTGCATTCCTATCCGGGGCTGCGCGTGATGCTTGGTTGCCATCCATCCGTGCTGCTCACTTCGCACAGACTCGCACTGCACCTACCTGGCCTCATCTGCGAATGTCCTTTCTTGAGTATACAGGAGACGACTTGCGTGATGATCAGACTGATGCCCAGAAACAGCTACTTGAAGGCAGCATTCGCATGTCGTCCCAGCTCCTGCTCAATGAATATATCACTGCTTTCAGGAACAATCTGCTGACCGCTGGTGTCCAGTGCATGGATGAGAGTTTGCTTGTCTCCCTGTTTATCAAGGGACTGACATCTGAGCTGAAAAAGGCAGTCCTAAGGGATTCTGCTCCTTTTCCTGCCTTCACCCTGGCTCAGGCTATTGACTCTGCCAGGCAGGCTCAGCGTGCTGCTGAGATCCTTGCTGAAGCAGTCGGCTCCAAGCGGCATGTTGCTGCGGTGCAGGCCAAGCAGCTGGTGGATGGCCTGGACAAAGCAAGCAACCCTCGTCCTCCTAAGAGCACCCAGAGCGACCCACCTGCCAAACCCCCCAGCTTCAGAGCCAGAGGCTTCAGGGCTGGCATGGCTGCTGGTCCTGCTGCTGGCTACCGTGTCATTATGAAGCAGAAGGCTGAGGAGGCTGCTGAGCAGTCCAACATGAAGCCTGGCCAGTATTGCCACCACTGCTATGATCCCAGGCATCTCAAGCCACTGTGTCCCTACAAGGAACTGCCAGCTCTGGAAGCCAGGAAGCTGTCTGGCTACCCTCGCCCTCCTGCTGATGCTAAGGCTGCAGGGAAGCGCTCCTCTGAGAACAATGACTCTGAGCCAAAGAAGGGCAGGATTGCATTTGCCAATGGGAAGTGAGGTGTTGCCCAGCCAGGATAGTGCCATGCCTGTGCTGCGGTACATGCTGATGAACCTGTCTTATGCACCTGTGCTACTGAGATGACTGAAACTGAGCCCCAGCTGATGGTTGTTGATGGTGTTGCTGTGCATGCTATGAGCCAGCCTTTCCCTGATCCAACTGTTGATGGCCATGCGTTCTCTGAGCAGACTGCTGTGACAGCAGCTCAGAACTGTGGGTCCTGTTTCAGTGCTGCTGACCCTTGTGTGGGTCATATTCTCTCGTGTAAGACTGCTCTGTGTTGTCCCCGTGTACCTTCTCAAGTCATCTTGGGGGTCTCTGGTCAAGATGACAAGGTGAGGTTCCAGTTTGCTGGCACCATTGATACTCATGCCTGTCACATGTTAGCTGATAGTGGTGCTGATGCATCCCTGATCAGTGCTAGCTTTGTTCAGCTGCATAACATCCCAGTGTTTACTTATCCCATGTCACTCAGGGTTGATGTTGCCAACAACCAGCCTGTGATATGTGAGCATTATGTCAAAGTGCAGCTGCGCATCAACAGCTTCTGCTGCATGTGCCTGTTGACTGTCATGCCTGACCTGGTTCATGCTTATGACGTGCTCCTGGGTGCTGACTGGTTGACTGTGCAGGGAGCCTTGGTCGACTACGTCGACAAGACTCTTACCCTGCGCACTCCCCAAGGTAATAAAACCTTGCACCCACACACAGGTGACCAGAGTGCTGCTGGCCAGTGTGCTGCCACAAGGCCACCTGGATCCACCCACTCACTGCCCCGCCCACCTGCTGCTGTCCTTGCTGCTGTGTCCAAAGCCAATCCAAAGGCTCTTGTGACAGCAAAGCAAGCAGCCAGATGGCTGCGTAAGGGTGGCTCAGCCATGGTAGCTATGGTGTCTCTGGAAGACCTTGCCTTACCAGTAGACGCTGTGTCCCATGTACAGAGGCAGCACCTGCAAGAATTGCTTGATGAATACTCTGATGTATTCCAACCTATCACAGGACTCCCTCCAGAGCGTGCAGTAGGGCACTCCATCCCCTTGCAGCCTGATGGCAAGCCTCCAGCTAGGCCCAGCTATAGGATGTCCAAACCTGAGCAAGATGAACTGCGTAAACAGATCACTGACCTGCTAGCTAAGGGCCTGATAGAGCCTAGCTCATCACCCTATGCTGCACCTGTGCTGTTTGTCCAGAAGAAATCAGGTGAGCTGCGCATGTGTATTGATTACCGCCAGCTAAATAAGATTACAATTAGGGACCAGTATCCTTTGCCACGCATTGATGATCTGTTTGATCAGCTAGCAGGAAAAACTGTGTTCTCCTCCCTTGATCTGCAGGCTGGTTACCACCAGATCCGCATCCCGGCTGAGGATGTCCCTAAGACCGCGTTCAGGACTCCCATGGGGCACTACCAATTCAAGGTACTGTGTTTTGGCCTGACAAATGCTCCTGCCACGTTCCAACGTGTAATGAATGAAGCATTTGCTGAGGTGATCAATGACTGTGCACTCGTGTATCTTGATGACATCCTGGTGATGTCCAAGGACAGTGAGGAGCACCTAGTCCACCTCAGGCGTGTGTTTGACTTGTTGCGTAAAAATAAATTTTATGCTAAGCTATCTAAATGTGAATGTATGCAGAGAACATTGAAGTTCCTGGGCCATATTATTAGTGCTCAAGGCATCTCAGTTGACCCGTGTAAAGTTACTGCAATCTCTGAATGGCCGGTACCTACTAGCCTCAAAACCCTGCAGTCTTTCCTGGGCGCTGCTAACTATGTACGTAAATTTGTACATAATTTTAGCACTATTGTTGCACCCCTCACTAACCTGACTGGCCCCAAGAAGGAGTCCTTCCCTTGGAAGGCATGGCCTCAGGCTGAGCTGGATGCGTTCAATGCTCTGAAGCAGGCCATTTCTAATGTGCCTATGCTCAAGCTTCCTGATCACAGCAAGCCGTTTCAGGTGCACTGCGATGCGTCCCTCGAGGGCATCGGTGCAGTCCTGATGCAGGATGGCTACCCTTTGGCGTATTACTCCAGGAAATTAATTCCTGCTGAGATTAATTACACCACGGGCGAACAGGAACTGCTGGCATTGGTATCTGCTTGCCAACAGTGGCGATGCTACCTGGAAGGGGTACCATTCACACTGTACACAGATCACAAGCCGCTCATCTCTCTGCCTACTCAAACTATACTCTCACGCAGGCAGACTAGCTGGATGGAATTCCTGGCCCGCTTCTCATATACCATTGAATATCTACCTGGTATATCTAATCCTGCTGACCCGTTGTCACGCATTCCAGCAGCCCCATTGCAGACGTGTAAGGGCTCTGGTGCAGATGATGTGCGTAGTATTCTAGTGACGACTAGAAGCCAGCGTCGTTCTCAGGAGGGGGAGGAAACTTGTGCTGAGGCGCAGAAAAACAGTGCTGGTGATGCCGCTGCGCCACCCACACAACCACCACCAAGCCATGGTGCTGGTGCTGCCGTCAGGCCACCCACTAAGCGTGCCACTTGGGCTGCTGATGTACCAGCAGATGGAGAACCCAGTGTACCCAAACCACCAGGTCCCCTGTCAAACCTGCATGAGTGGTTGGTCAGAGCTTATGCTGCTGATTCCAACTTCACCAAGCGTGGGAAGACAAAGAACTTCTACCTGGATGACAATGGCTTATGGAGACATAACAAACGACGTACCATTATTGTGCCCCGTGACAAGCAGCTACGAGAGCATATCTTGCATGAGATGCATGATGCTAAGTATGCTGGCCACGTTGGGATCACTAAGACGTTGGAGCGTGTCATGCGTGTGTTCTGGTGGAAACACTTACGCACTGATGTGCGTCACTATGTAACAACATGTGATGCATGCCAGAGAAACAAGTCGGTTACAGCTAAGCCATGGGGGTTCCTTCATCCTCTGTCTATACCTGGATACCGCTGGGAAGTCATGCACATGGACTTTATAACCAAACTACCGTCCGGATCACATGGATATGATTCCATCTGTGTATTCGTTGACAGGCTCTCCAAAATGGTGCATCTAGTGCCATGTAAGGAAAGCATGGATGCTCCTGAGTTTGCACAACTCTTCATTGATAAGGTATTTGTCCATCATGGACTACCCTCTGAAGTTGTGAGTGATCGGGGCTCCCTATTCGTGAGCAAGTTCTGGCAAGCTGTATGCAAGCTAGTAGGCATGAAACATTCTCTTACCTCCAGCTATCACCCCCAGTCAAATGGGCAGGTTGAGCGGTACAACAAAGTGTTGGAGGAGATGCTTAGGCATTATATCTCTCCCACTCAACGAGACTGGCCTAAACACCTCTCGTTCGCCGAGTTTGCAATTAATAACTCATGGCAAGAAAGCATTAAGTCTACACCTTTCCTGATCAACTATGGACAATCCCCAGTGACACCGGTGACCCATGAGTTACCTCGGTTGCCACCTCCCATGGCCCAGTTCTTCGCTGATGGCTGGGAGAAAGGTGTTCTAGAAGCCAGGAGATGTATGAAACTGGCACAAAGTCG
The DNA here is from genome assembly GCA_030144725.1 of Haematococcus lacustris. NCBI lineage: Eukaryota > Viridiplantae > Chlorophyta > Chlorophyceae > Chlamydomonadales > Haematococcaceae > Haematococcus > Haematococcus lacustris. The sequence goes on from JASKMD010000015.1 coordinate 4,602,263, forward strand.
GCAGGCAAATGATGCTAATCCACACAGGAAATCCGCGGACAGTATGTTCCAAGTGGGTGATCGTGTGCTGCTTAGTACCATGAATCTGCGTAACATGGTGGGCAAAGCCAGGAAGCTGCTGCCACGGTACGTGGGGCCTTTCAGGATTGAAGCTCTTGTGGGTAGAGACGCTGTAAAGCTGACCCTGCCACAAGCCATGTCCAGGATTCATCCTGTTTTCCATGTGTCACTGTTAAGACCCTATGAGGGCAACTTTGGTCGTCTACCCCCCACTGAGCTGGGCTGGTTAGATGATTCCCCACAGTATGAAGTAGAGCGGATTGTGAACCACCGGCATGTGCGTGCAGGTAAAGCAAAGGAGTACCTCGTCAAATGGAAGGGTTATGATGACTCTGACAACACCTGGGAGCCAGCCAGCAATCTAGCAAATGCCCCTGATTGCGTGAACTTGTATAAGGCTCAGCATGGCTTGCTGTGATTTAAATGTGGGACATGGGCTCCATGTGGTCGTGCTGGTTGCTTTGCTGCATGCTATGTGCCTTGGTGTGCTATGGGTCCAGTTGCTCATGTGAGCCTGGCTTGTCTTGTTCCCGGCGTCCACTGGCTCTGTGAGTCTGGGCTGAAGGGTCCATGGTGACCATAACCTCCAGTGAGCGACCTGCGTCCGGATGGGCAGGAGTTCCAAATTAGCGGTCATGTACTGCGAGTCCATGCCATGATGGCCTATGGGCGGAACGGCCATCCCTTAGGAGGGGGAGGAATGTAGCGTTCCGATTCTGCACTAAGCGGATCGGCGCTAGTGTCACTGCTGAAGTGTGATACAGGCAGGTTAAGTGGTGGGCTGTACTGCTGCCCACCATTCGGGTTCGATCCCCGGAGGCCGTTCTATGTCTTAGCCTGGTTGCGCTGCAGCAGTCTGACACCTGTAACTGCGGTTAGCGTTGCATGGCGTTCACACACTGAAAAGATTTAAGGCGCGTTCTTTCTGAACGCTACAGGCGGGCGGGAGCAGGGTGG
>JASKMD010000015.1:4603779-4619614 GCA_030144725.1 Haematococcus lacustris
GTGTCAGGCCAGGAGTGCCATGGGAATGTGGCACTGAGCTTCCCACACAGATCAGTCAAGGGTGCTGAGATGGCACTAAAGCCTTGCACAAACTTGCGAACAAAGTTGGCAGCACCCAGGAATGACTGCAGCTGGGTCAGGGAGGAAGGGAGAGGCCAATCTGCGATGGCTCTCACCTTATCAGGATCCACTGAGATAGCACCAGCTGTGATCACATGGCCAAGGAATTTCAGGGTGAGCTGCATAAACTCACATTTGGACATCTTGGCAAACAACTTGTTAGCACGCAGCAGGTCAAAGACGAGGCGTAGGTGTTGCATGTGATCAGGTAAAGACTTAGACATGACCAGTATGTCATCTAGATAGACTAGTGCACACTTTCCCAGAACAGGTGCAAAAGCATCATTCATGACACGCTGGAAAGTGGCAGGGGCATTGGTCAGGCCAAAGGACAGTACCTTGAATTGGAAATGACCCTCAGGAGTCCTGAAGGCAGTCTTGGGGACGTCCTCAGGGGTGATCCTGATCTGGTGATAACCAGCTTGTAGGTCAAGGGAGGAGAAGACAGAGCACCCTGACAACCTGTCAAACAGATCATCAATCCTGGGCAAGGGGTACTGGTCACGTAGTGTTAGCTTGTTGAGCTGACGGTAGTCAATGCACATACGAAGCTCACCAGACTTCTTTTGCACGAACAGGATGGGGGCAGCATAGGGAGAGGAGCTGGGCTCAATCATACCTTTGGCCAGGTAGTCCTTGATCTGCTTCTTGAGTTCCTCCTGCTCAGGTTTACTGAGACGGTACATGGGTGTCACAGGTGGACGAGAGTCAGGGACCAGGGGTATGGTATGACCCACAGGACGTTCAGGGGGGGTACTAGTGATTGGTTCAAAAACATCACTTTACTCATTGAGGAGAGCTTGGAGCTCAGCTTTAATAACTTCAGGTATGTGAGGATTGTCAGTGTCACTGGGGTTACCAGGACTGGTAGAGGCAGAGCCATCAGCCATGACCATAGCCACCACAGCACGGCCTCCATTACGGAGCCACCTGGACGCCTGGGTTGCTGAGATTAACTCAGGCTTGGCTCTGAGAGCATTGATTAGGAAGGCAGGGGTTGGTCTTACAGAAGAACAGAACCCAGCACCCTTTGGAACTGCCACAGCAGGACATGGCAGTGTTACAGCAGTCTTGCAACCAGCAGCCAAAGAAAGAGTTTTACTCTCATAAGAAAGGGTGGCCTTGTTGGCAAGAAGCCACTCATCACCCAGAAGCACGTCATAACCTTGCACAAAGCTACACTCGCGCCGATTAAGGCCGGAAGTCGCCTATGTCATTTCTTCCCGGGAGGCATACTGCAGATAGCCCCAGGAAAGGCCGACTCATCGCCGTTGTAATCATTGAAAAACTCCAAGTTGCTGCGATGTTATAACTATTTGAAAAGTTACCTAACCCTGTACAAGGTCCTACCAACCCTGTACAGGGTCCTAGGCCACAGGGTTCTGCCGCACGGCTACAGGGTCCTGCCATAAACGTCTACAGGGTTCTGCCGCACGGCTACAGGGTCCTGTGACACATTCTCACAGGGTTTTGCCGCACGGCTACAGGGTCCTGCGACGTTTGTCTACAGGGTCTTGCCGCACGCCTACAGGGTCCTGCTACATTAGGCTACAGGGTTTTGCCGCACGCCTACAGGGTCCTGCCACATTAGGCTACAGGGTTCTGCCGCACGCCTACAGGTTCCTACGACATATTCTCACAGGGTCCTGCCGCACGCCTACAGGGTCCTACGACACAGTTTTACAGGGTCCTGCCGCACGGCTACAGGGTTCTGCGACACATTCTCACAGGGTTCTGCCGCACGGCTACAGGGTCGTACGATACACGTCTACAGGGTTCTGCCGCACGGCTACAGGGTCCTACGACTAGTGTCTACAGGGTTCTGCCGCACGGCTACAGGGTCCTACGACTAGTGTCTACAGAAAAGAGAAGACTACAAAAGACATGGTTCCCCCATACACGAGCCCCAAGCACCCCACCCAAACACAGCGGTCCACACACCCCAAGCAAAGGTCCACACCCCACAGGCAAAGGTCCACACAACCCAAGCAACCCCCTCCCTAGGACAACGTCAAGACACTCCCCCACACCAACGCCCTCCACCCTAGCTCCAGACCCAGCCCCAGACCCTCCCCATACCCTCCCCACAGAACTACCCACACTCTCACGAGCCTAAGTTCCGCCCCTCGACCTGAAACCGAGAACCCTACCCCCAACGCTCAAACCAAGACCACCTAAGCCCCCGGTCCCCTGACACTCAGACAGCCCCCCGAAGCCTAGCCCACCCCACCCACCGAACGCCCTAAGCCCCCACCAGCAACCCTGCAGCTCAGCTGGGGGAACCTTGTTTTGTAGTAGTCTTCTCTTTTCATATTTTCTTTAGTGTCACTCTCTCTCTTGTAATGCTCTTCATCATAAAAAAAGACGGGGAAGGGGACGGGCCACTGCAAGGAGAGGCGAACCACTAGCTCTCCCCCCCACTGCGCCCTACCCTCCCCATGCCTAGGCCTCCCTGATGCCCTCTCCTCCTCCACTCCTCCTGCCCCAACCCTCCCCTCTACCCCCTCCTGCCCTCCCCTCCGCTCCCTCCTTGGCTGCTTGGCAAACCAGCCCCCCGATGCCTCGGGCCACAGCTGGTCGAAGTGGGCCGCGTCCAGCTCCGGGTCCTTCCCCTTGAACCAAGTGGAGGGCACAGCGCCGCAGAGGCCCACGCGGATGTCCCTCCCCACCCGATGCCAGTCCCGCTTGACGGCCGTGGTGAGGGTGGAGATGACCTCCTCCACGACCCGCCTCGCCACCTGTTGTGGCTGCAGGGCTGTAGCGGCTCCTGAGCTGCGGAGGCGCCACACTGCGCCCAGGTAGGCAACGCGCAGCCGCAGCCACAGCAGGCTGTCAGGGGGCTGAAAGGGGGGGGCCTCGCCGCGGGTGGGGCGCCCACTGAGGAGCAGCATGGCGTGTCGCCCGAAGGGGGGCGGGTGCCTGTGAGGTGGCCGTACACGTCCAGCACCCACTCCCAGGCTGGGACCACGGCGGGGCAGGTCAGGAAGGCGTGGGTGAGGGTCTCCAAGTGCCCCGGCTGGCAGAAGCGGCAGGCGGAAGAGCCCGGGGCAGCTGTACCCTTGAGGATGTGGCCCCACAAGGCCCCCACCATGAGGCTGGCATGGAGAGCCCGCCAGGCCACGATGACATGCTCCCGACGGAGGGTGGGGTCTAGCAGCTCCTTCCACACCTTCGCACACGGCTGGCCCGCCTGAACACCCACAACCAGCTGGTCCACGGTGTCGGCCCGGGGGGCGGGCTGAGCAACTGGCTGCCTGCCGCCACGCCGCTGCTGGGCCTCCAGCTGCCGCTCAGCCTGCTGGGCCGCCCTCATCTGCGGCGAGGGTCGCTGGTGCGCCCTGGCGGAGGTGTCAAGCCAGCGAGGCGGTTGGCTGCCCTGCACCTCCTCGGGGAGCCGCTCCTCCACATCCCAGCCCTGCTGCTCCCGCTCCCCCGCTGCCCCCTGGCCTGCCACCTGCTGCACGCTGGCCTCCCACTTGAGCTCCAGCTCCCTCAGGGCCCCATCAGCCACCACTGCCACCTCCGGTTCGCCCGCTGCCCGGGGGGGGCGCACACCCCACAGCGCTGGCCACAGGCCCCCACCTGGTGGGTAGAGGGGGTCGGCACTGACGCGCTGGAGCTGGTGGAGGCGCACCCTGGCATGCTTGACAGAGAAGTCCGGGAGGGTGGTGGTGCCCATGCCCCACACCTGAGGGTCCAGCTGCAGGTGAGCCCAGGGGCCCAAGAGCCACTCCTCCTTAGGCCAGGTGCCAGGCCCCTCGACAGCTGGGTCGGCAGCCTGCCCTCCCGCCCCGCCCCCTGCGCCCCTACGCCCTCCACCTCCTCCACGCCCTCGCCCCCTGCCCCCGCCCCGCCCCCTTGCCCGCCCCCCTCCCCTGCCAACCGCCCCGGCTCCTCCTTGCTCCTGCCCTTGAGCCTGCTCCTGCGCCACGTGATGCTGGGCGGGTAGAGGGCGGAGGTGGGTGGTTCGCTCCTCCGGAGTCAGCCTGTAGCTGGGCTTGTTGAGCCGGGCCACCGCAGCTGGCTCCCAGGCCGCCCCTCCCTCCGCCCAGAAAGCCCCTAGGGGCCCCTGCCCTGTGGGGTCTAGGGGGTAGAGGCGGCCGTTGGGGCCCACCCAGTGGGAGGGCTGGAGCAGGGGGGTGCGCCGCATCACAAACCCCACCCCTGGCCCAACCCTCAGGCACTCCCACTCCGGCTGAGGAGGCTGCAGGCGGTCCACCATGCCCTGCCAGGGCTCGGGGAGGCAAGCCCTGACAAGGTCGGCAGCCCATCGGGCCTCCCCCTCCAGCTGGGGGCTATGCAGGGCCTCCCTCACGTGGCGGACGTGGGTCCAACCCTGCTCAGCTGCTGCCTCCCTCGCTGCTGGGTTCATGCGGACTTGTGCGTTGTACCACAGCGGCTCTGCCAGCACCGAGAAGAAGGACTGGCTAGCGGGGGGCACCGCACGGAACAGCTTGAGCTCAGCCAGGGCCGCCACGTGAGCTTGCAGCCGCGGGCTGATGCCTCGCGAGGGGGGGGCGGTGGGGTCGGTGATGACCCACGTGCTGAGGCCGTGGGAGGGGTCTGCCAGCAGGCTGTGGGTCAGAGGCTGCCAGGGACGAACCCGGGGCGACCAGAGCTGGGCCAGCATCTTCGCCAGCATGGCCGTGCTGGTGACCCCCAGGTCGGGAAGCCCCACCCCTCCCTCCCCCCGTGGCATCACGCAGATGGCCTTGCTAGGGTAGAGGCGGCTGCTGTTGGGGCTGCGCTCCTGGGGCAGGTCTGAGGCTGCCACAAAGCGGTTGACAGCCGCGGCCATGGCTTGCGTCAGAGGAGCGGAGGGTTGCACAAAAGCCATTTGGTAGATGGACTTGGAGGCCAGGCACTGCTGTGCCACCTGCACCCGCCCCAGGAGGTTGAGGCCTTGGGGCCGCCAAGGGAGGGAGGCTGCCATCATGGCCGCCGCCGCCCCACCGAAGGCGGCCTCTCTGGTGGCAGCGTAGGAGGCCGCCCCAAGAGGGACCCCCAGGTGGCGCACGGGCACCCCCGCTCGGACAGCTGGGATGACCACCTCCGGCTCCTGCTCCCCACCCTGCTCCTGCCCGCCCTGCTGCTGCCCTTGCCCGCCACCTTCCCCCAGCCCACCCCCTAGCCCCTGCTCGCCCACCTGCCCCTGCCCGCCCCCTTCCCCCCCGTCACCCCCCCTTCCTTCCCTCCCCGCCCCCTCGGGGCCCGAGCTCCCCTGGTTACCCAGCCCGGGCTCTGGCTGGGCGCACGGCAGGGCTGAGCTCTTGCTCACACTCAGCGCAGGGCCCCCAGCGGCGCGGAACAGGCCCAGGGCCTCCACTACCACCTTCCCGTCTCTGACCCGATCGAGCACCACGATGGTGAGGTCGTCCGCATACTCCTTGGAGGGGAGCGCGGGGGTCAGGGCGGCCCTGTGCATGGCCAGAGGGCTGGAGGGGATGGTGGGGGTGCTGATGCGGCCTGCCAGCTGGAGTGAGCTGAGGTAGCTGACCAGCGGCTGAAGCACGATGCACCAGTAGAGCGGGGAGGCCCCGCTGCCCTGCAGCAGCCCCGACGCAAGGGGGAAGCTGTCGGTGAGGTGGCCGTTGACCAGCACCTGGCTCGTGGCCCCCCGGTGCAGCAGCTGAGCCCAGCGCACATGCCCCTCCCGGCAGAACCCCATGGCCTCCATCGTGTCCTGGAGCAAGCCCCAGGACACGTTGTCATAGGCACCCGCCAGGTCCAGCAACAACAGCCAGGCTGGGCTGCCCCGCTGCTGCAGGTACTCCAGCAGGCCTAGGTGGAACTGCACGCTGTCGCTGATGTCCCTGCCCAGGATGAAGGCCGACTGAGAGGGGGACACCAGCAGGTCCAAGGGCAGTTGCAGCCGGTCCTCCACTGCCCTGGCCACTAGGCGCACGTCGCAGTTGAGGAGCGTGATGGGGCGGTAGCCGGCCACCTGGTCCCTCGGCTTGCCAGCCTTGGGCACGAGGGTGATGATGCCTGTCAGAAACTCAGCCAGAGGGGCAGGGTCAGCGGTGTCTGCCAGGGCCTCTCGCAACATGGCCCGCAGCGGCCGCCCCAGCTCCACCCACAGCCGGTCATAGACCTCCATGGGCAGACCATCTAGCCCCGGGGCCTTGCTGTGCGCGCAGCCCTGCAGAGCCCGGCCCAGCTCCTCCTCTGATAGCATAGGGATGCCATCGGGGCCCTCGGCAGCCCTAGCCTGGGTGGGGGTGAGGTGGGAGGTGAGGCTGCCCAACAGCGTGGCGCGTGCAGCTGTGTCCACCGGCTTGGCTGCGTAGACACCGGTGGGCTCGGCAGCTGAGTAGTGCTGCTGGAAAGCCCTGCACGCTGCCTTCAACCTGGCCGGCGTGGTAAGGTCTGCTGGCTGACCTGGCTGGCCGGGGAGCTGGAGAGAGGAGATGAGGGTGGGGGTGTGCGCGGGCTGGTCGCGATGGTAGAAGTAGAAGGAGGAGCGGTCGCCGTAGTACTGGTCTAGGACTGCGCTGGCCAGCAGGGATTGCTGGGCCCCCTGCTCCCTCGCCCCCACACCCGCCAGGGCTGCGGCCTCTCCCAGGTGCTGCGCCGCCTGCACCTCAGCCTCCCCCTCTCGCTCAACCCGCAACAGCTGCCGCACGAGGTGAGCCCTGGCCATTGCTGCCGCCTTCTCCCAGCGCTGCTGCAGGTCACGCTGCGCGCGGCGCTGGGCCCGCAGGAAGTGCTGGGCACGCATGGCCAGGCCCTGCTTGATGCGGGCCCACCTGGCCCTGTGCCCATCCCTAGGCAGCCCCAGCTGACTCGCAGCCTCGTGGTGGTGTGCCTCCGCCTGTAAGAAGTCCTTGAGGCAGTCCAGCAGGTCGGGGTTGTCAAGGTGGGCGGGGTGCAGCTGCCAGGGAGCGGGGACGGTGAGAGGTAGGTCGGGGGGGCACACTGCCACTGACACGGGCCGGTGGTCGGTGGGCACTGGCAGCACACCCTGGATGGCGCTGTCCATCTGCCACTGCACCAGCTCCTCCGAGATGTACCATCGGTCAAGGCGCGCACCCGTCTGCCAACGCTCGCTGAAGTGGGTGAGGTCTCTCTTGGAGGGGTGCAGATGGCGCCACGGGTCCACCGGACCCCGCTCACCCACCAGCTGCCGCAGCTGCTCCGCCCCCTGGCCCCGGCTGCCCACCCAGGCCTCCCCATGCTGCGAGCCCTGCGGGATGCCCACTCTGTCCACGGGGGCTAAGATGCAGTTGAAGTCGCCCCCCATGAGGAGGAGGCGGCGGTCGGCGGCTGGCGGGAGGCAAGCGGGGAGGCACTCTGCGTAGAACGCTGGCCGCTCTGCCTGCTGCGTCGGGGCGTACACGCACACTAGGGACACCGGCCTGCCTGCGAGCTCCCCGTCTACCCGCAGCACCCGCCCCTGGGCCCCTTCTGCCTGCAGCTGCACCTGGGTGCACCCCCGGAGGATGGTGGAGGGCTTGACCAGCACCAGGCAGCCTTGGGAGCTGCCGGTGCCAGGGGTGTAAAACCACTGCCCCCGCCAGGCGGGCTTGGCCCCCGAGTGGGCTTCTGCCCACTGCCACACGCTCTCCGCCCTATGTGTAGCGTTCCGATTCTGCACTGAGCAGTCGGCCGCTAGTGTCACTGACGAAGTGTGATACAGGCAGGTTAAATGGTGGGCTGTATTGCCTGCCCACCATTCGGTTTCGATCCCCGGGGGCCGTTCTATGTCCTGGCCTGGTTACGCTGAGACAGTCTGACACCTGTAACAGCTTCTAGCGTTGCATGGCGCTCACACGTTGAAAAGATTTAAGGCGCGCTCTTCCTGAACGCTACATTGGTTTCCGCAATCGATAACTCTCAACGCCGCATAATGACAGACGGTACTCCTACTGGAGAGACACCTGGCGCCGGCACACCTGCCGACCCAGACACTTTCAGAGGTCTGCTCGCTCTAGCTCGCACTGACCCTGAATTTCGCAGAGATCTCCAGGCTGTTCTGAACCCTGCGGGTACTTCTGCTAACCATTCCCGTCCTGGCACTGGTCCACTGGACGATGAACTTCTCAATGATGAGGAGGAGGCTGAGGACGAAGACGTCCAGCCAGATGAGGATGAGGAAGAAGAGGACGAAACTGAACAGCTTCGCGAGGAACTGGCGGCTACCAGAAGTGAGCTGACCTCGCTGCGCATACGCCAAAGGAACATGGACCGCGCTCTGAATTCCTTGGCTGCTCAGGTGAGCCTAGTTCCTGGTAGACCATCTTCCTATCAGGACAGGCTGTTTGGAGTACGCACACCCTCCCCAAGCAGGTCAGGTACACGCGCAGCTTGTATTCCTGGCACTTATCTGTCACCTGGTGGACGAGGCGGCGCTTTGCACCACCTCCTGTCCCCTGCTCCTACTTCTGTCCCGGCTGCCAAGGCTGTGCCTGGCCCGGACAAGTGGACCGACGGGTGCTTGAAATCAGTCCGCAGGGCTTCGGCCTTCTGCGATGACTTGGAGGCCCACTGTGCTCGTTATTCTTTAGACATTGTCTCTGTCTTCCCTGCCTTCCTATCTGGTGCTGCTCGCAATGCCTGGTACCCTTCGGTCCAGCAGGCTCATTTTGCGCAGACAGGTGTTGCTCCTCCCTGGCAGTTTTTACGTGCGTCTTTCCTTGAGTACACAGGCGATGACTTGCGGGATGATATGCTTGAGGCTCGCGACAGACTGCTTGACAGGTCAATCCGTATGGGTCCCAGTTATCCTGAACTCTCTGAGTACCTCATTGCGTTTAGGAACAACCTGTTGACTGCTGGTGCGCAGTGCATGGACGAGTCCCTCCTGGTCAATCTGTTTGTCACTGGGCTGTCCCCCAGCCTGCGTGAGACTGTCTTGAAAGACATTGTCCCCTTGCTTAACCCGACATTGACCCAAGCAATTGATTCTGCCAGGCAGGCACAGCGTAATGCTGTGTTCCTGGCCGGTGCAGTCAGCTCCAAGCGCCATGTGGCTGCTGTGCAGGGCCGTGCCATCACCGAACAAGCTGAACATGAGATCACTGACGCCAACAGACCTCTGCCACTTTCTGGTCGCCAACCTATTGCCCCTCGTCCTGCTGGCCGCACTGCGCCCAGGCGTGGTGGCATGCGGCCAGGGCCACCCCCTGCTGCTGCTGGCAAGAAATCTGGTGCTGCTGCTGCTGCTGCCACGGCTGTCAAGCCTGGCCAGTACTGCCACCACTGTTATTCTCCTGATCATCTGAAGCCTCAGTGCCCTTGGAAGCACCTGCCTGCCAAGCAGGCCCGTGAACAGTCAGGCTACTCTAGGCCACCTCCTGGGGCCAATGTGCCTCAGAAGCGCAGCCGCCCAGATGATGATGATAAGGGGCAGGGCAAGGGCAAGCTGGCCTCTGCTAATGCTAAATAGGGTGTTGCCCAGCCAGGCAGGTGCTGTTCCTGTGCTGCGGTAGCAACAACTGATGAGCCTGATCAACTGTCTGCTGCATGCAACTGTGTTTCTGTTGCCTGCACACAGCCTGAGAAGCAGACTGATGCACTCTGTGTTTCATTGCCTGCCAACAACAAACCTAGGTCACAGGGTCCAGCCATCAGTGCTGTGGACAACTGCAAGTGTGCTGTGCCTGTGTCTGAGTCAAAGCCTGAGCAGACTGCTATGCTGGCAGCTGGCTGTGCTGGTTTTGTTGTGAGGCTGCTGACCCATGCTTGAGTCATGTGGTGTCATGTAAGACAGCCCTTTGTTGCCCCATGCTACCGTCCCAAGTTATCCTGGGGGTTGCTGGACAAGACAACAAGGTAAGGTTCCAGTTCTCTGGCACCATTGACAGCCATGTCTGCCATATGTTAGCTGATGGTGGTGCTGACGCGTCATTCATTAGTGCTAGCTATGTTCAGCTGCATGGTATTCCTCTCTATACCTATCCTGTGTCACTTAGGTTTGATGTTGCAAACAATCAACCTGTGATCTGTGAGCACTATGTCAAGGTACAGTTGCACATTGACAGCTTTAGCTGCATGTGTCTATTGACTGTCATGCCTGACCTTGTTCATGCTTATGACGTGCTCCTGGGTGCTGACTGGCTGTTTGTGCAGGGGGCCTTGATCGACTACGTCGACCAGACCCTAACCCTGCGCACTGCCCAAGGTAACACAACCTTGCATCCACACACAGGTGACATGAGTGCTGCTGGCCAGTGTGCTGCCAACAGGCCACCTGGGTCCACCCACTCACTGCCCCGCCCACCTGCTGCTGTACTTGCTGCTGTGTCCAAAGCCAACCCAAAGGCCTTTGTGACAGCTAAGCAAGCAGCCAGATGGTTGCGTAAAGGGGGCTCTGCTATGGTTGCTATGGTGTCTTTAGAAGACCTTACCTTGCCAGCAGATGTTTCACCTGTCCATAGACAGCACCTGCAAGCTCTGCTTGATGAATACTCTGATGTATTCGAACCTATTACTGGACTCCCACCAGAGCGTGCAGTAGGGCACTCCATTCCCTTGCAGCCTGATGCTAAGCCTCCAGCTAGGCCCAGCTATAGGATGTCCAAACCTGAGCATGATGAACTGCGTAGACAGATCACTGATCTCCTTGCCAAAGGCCTGATAGAGCCCAGCTCCTCTCCCTTTGCTGCACCAGTGCTGTTTGTCCAGAAGAAATCAGGTGAGCTGCGCATGTGCATTGACTACCGCCAGCTCAATAAAATAACAATCAGGGACCAGTATCCTTTGCCACGCATTGATGATCTGTTTGATCAGCTCGCAGGAAAAACTGTGTTCTCCTCCCTTGACTTGCAGGCTGGTTACCACCAGATCCGCATCCCGGCTGAGGATGTCCCTAAAACTGCGTTCAGGACACCTGAGGGACACTACCAATTCAAGGTACTGTGTTTTGGCCTGACAAATGCTCCTGCCACGTTCCAACGTGTAATGAATGAAGCATTTGCTGAGGTGATCAATGACTGTGCCCTCGTGTACCTTGATGACATCCTAGTGATGTCCAAGGACAGTGAGGAGCACCTAGTCCATCTCAGACGTGTGTTTGACTTACTGCGTAAAAATAAATTTTATGCTAAGTTATCTAAGTGTGAGTTTATGAAACGAACACTGATGTTCCTGGGCCATATCATAAGTGCTCAAGGCATCTCTGTTGACCCTTGTAAAGTTACTGCCATCTCTAACTGGCCTGTCCCTACAAGCCTCAAAACCCTGCAGTCTTTCCTGGGCGCTGCTAATTATGTGCGTAAATTCGTACATAATTTTAGCACCATTGCTGCACCCCTCACTAACCTGACTGGCCCCAAGAAGGACTCGTTCCCTTGGAAGTCATGGCCTCAGGCTGAGCTGGATGCATTCAATGCCTTGAAGCAGGCCATTGCTAATGTGCCTATGCTCAAGCTTACTGATCACAGCAAACCCTTCCAGGTGCACTGCGATGCGTCCCTTGAGGGCATCGGTGCAGTCCTGATGCAGGATGGCTACCCGTTGGCGTATTACTCCAGGAAATTAATCCCTGCTGAGGTTAATTACACCACGGGCGAACAGGAACTGCTGGCATTGGTATCTGCGTGTCAACAGTGGAGGTGTTACCTTGAAGGGGTACCATTCACTCTGTACACAGATCACCGGCCACTCATCTCTCTGCCCACTCAAAATATACTATCACGCAGGCAGACTAGATGGATGGAATTCCTGGCCCGCTTCTCATATACCATTGAGTATCTACCTGGTATATCTAATCCCGCTGATCCATTGTCACGCATTCCAGCTGCCACAGTACAGACGTGTAAAGGCCCTGGTGCTGATAATGTGAAGAGTATCCTTGTCATGACTAGGAGTAAGCGGCGTTCTCAAGAGGGGGAGGAAACTGGTGCTGAGGCACGTAAAACAAGTGCTGGTGATGCCGCTGAGCCACCCACACAACCACCACCAGGCCGAGGTGATGGTGCTGCCGTCAGGCCACCCACCAAACGTGTCACTTGGGCTGCTGATGTACCAGCAGATGGAGAACCCAGTGCACCCAAACCTCCAGGTCCTTTGTCGAACCTGCATGAGTGGTTGGTCAGGGCATACGCCGCTGATTCCAACTTCACCAAGCGTAGGAAGACTAAGAACTACTACCTGGATGATAATGGCCTATGGAGACATAACAAACGACGCACCGTCATTGTGCCCCGTGACAAACAGCTACGAGAGCATATCCTGCACGAGATGCACGATGCTAAGTATGCTGGCCACGTTGGGATCACTAAGACATTGGAGCGTGTCATGGACACTTTTTCGGTTGCAAAACCGAGAGAGTTGTTTGCGACCTAGCGTAACAACGTCTGCTAAAGCCAAGCGTACCACCGCAACCAGCACGTCATTTCCAGCCGAACGAGATGAGAACCGCCAGACGACCTCTGGAGGCGACGGGCACACTGGCCTACATCAGCCACGCCGTCAGCCTGCAGACCGGTAAGCGCATCAGCGCTGCATACCTCATCGTCCTGCTGTTACTTTGCTGCTCTGACCTATCCAGCAGCAAAAACACAGCAGATCCCTACGGTAACGATGGGTATAGCCACAGGGAGATGGCAGCCGACTGGATAGCGACAGCTGCGGACTGGCATAACAGCAGACAGTCACAACAACGTTGCAACCTTTACGACAATCAACCCAAGCCCAGCACGCCCGTATGCGGCTTGACCTCCTTGCAACCTCTGCGCTATAGCTATCCGCAGACACAACTCGGAGATAACTCGGAGAAGCATTTGGTGACACAACTCGGAGATAACTCGGAGAAACATTCGGTGACACAACTCGGAGACAACTCGGAGAAACATTTGGTGACACAACTCGGAGATAACTCGGAGAAACATTCGGTGACACAACTCGGAGATAACTCGGAGAAACACTTGGGGACACAACGAGGAAAGAACTCGGTGACCAAACAACTCGGAGACAGATGGAGAAAACCACAAACCACTTGGAGCTGGCTTAGGGCATCCAAATATTGGTGGCCTCAGCCAAACAAACCTGATGCTAACATCATACGGCGACACAAGGCAAAGGCCAACACCTCATGTGATGCATGCAACACCCCACCTGATCTGCTCCACGTGCTATGCAAACAGGTCACCACACCGCAACACACAACCACACCTATACCCATGCACTGCCTCATGTGTGCAGGTGGATCAGCGGCCACTCAAGCAACGGTGGGAAGCATCACCGTCCACACAGGCAACATCCGTGGACAGGCATATGACTACATGCCGTATGCTGGGGCAACTTCAGCAGCAGCCACCAGCAGCAGGAGGCGCATGGACCCCAGCCTTGGCCCTCTGGGGCTGAACCTTGCCTCTGGTCTCCATGGTGAAGACACAACGCACATGCAGTACCTCGGCAACGTCACTCGCGCTGAGTTGCAGCCCAGGGCACCAAGGTACATCGAAGTGCCACAGCTGAAACGCGGCAACCAAGCGGCTGTGAGTGCCACCATCGCCAAACACCTGGAAAAGCAAGGCACTCCGGCCATCGACGGGGTCAGCTGCACCGTCAATAAGATCACCATCGACAACATCGACATGTACATGGCCACCTATGGGGTCAGGGTCGCAGCCAAGGACGTCCCAGCAATCCTGACAGCCCATGAGACTGACCCCGTCATTGTGGACATCCACAGCGGCCTCAAGGTGGAAGAGGGCAGAATGCGGTGCATCACCAGCGAGGCAGGCGCTGCAATGGGCTCCCACACTACCAGAGCGTACGTGCAGATCCATGCCATGCCCAGCCTATTCAGCTGTGACAGCAACTCTAAAGTCATCACCCCCAGCTCACCATCCCGCCTGGCAGAAATCAGGCAAGTCATCCACAGCGCTGGAGCAGGTACTCTCTTGGCCGAATTTGGCTCCCCCCCCGACGACCCCCAGATGCTACCAGCCTACGTGGCGAGGGTCAAGAGCAGCGAGCTGTACACCCTCCTGCGCGCCCTGGATGTCACTGCTCTGACACCGGACCCGTCCCACAGACAGGGCCTCTATGTGATCCACAGTGACAACGATCAGCTGACCGCCATGCTGAGCAAGTACCACAAGATTCAAGTGACGGTACAACACATGCTCAAGCTCACCATCTACGCAGCAGAGCCCCTACCGGTACCGCGCTATGCCATCAGCATCAGTAGCGCTACGGGCAACATGGAGTCTATGGCAGCGCTACCCAAGATTCTGTGGCATCTGCAGAACCAGCATGTCAACGGCAAGCTTCCTGAGCTCCTGGATTACAACGCTGACGCAGAGACTAACAAGAACTGGAAGGCGCGCATTACGACAGAAACCCCTCGCCCTCTCCACTTCAGCAGTGCACAGGGTGACCTCCTCTGCCTCAAAACAGAGGGGGACAAGCATCTGCTGGAGATCACCTACAAGCATCCCCTAACCAACCAGGTCAGTCCCACCAGCACCACCCCAAACTCCCCTAACAGCAATCATCACATGCCCAAACCCTACCACCATGTCCAAAACACCTCGCACACACAATGTGATACAGGACACAAGCTCATATGTCTTACAGTCACTTGTCACAGTGTCAACATGCAAATGCAGGTGACCACCTTCACGACAGAGGGCAGCAACGCAGCTGCAGCAGCTATGGTCTTCTGCGCTATGGACGGCTCCAGCCTGGAGACTGACAACGACCTGCGTCGCCACTCAGTAGTGCTTCTGAGGGCAGGCAGCAAGCAGGACCAGATCAACGTGCTCTCGGCACTGCTATGCAAGGCGGAGTGGGAAGGGCTGCACGCAGGGCTACCGCGGCACATGATTGGCCCTGTGCCGCAGAAGGAGAGACCCAGACCGCCAGTTCTCTTCTCCTCCATTGTGGGGGAGGAGGAGCATGATAGCGTCGGCATCAACCGCGACCTCACAGGGCTCAACTACATCTCTGGACTGGACTTCTTCGTGCTGCGCTCAGTCTGCGCCACTGCGGAAGACTGCCAGCTGCAGTATGTCCGCAACGCCAATGCCCTCTCCTCACTCTACACTACGGGCATGCAATACATGCTCCTTGCGTGGCTTGCCAGGGACAACACCAACTGCACCATGGCACCTGAGGTCGTCCGGGCGGGCTCCCATCTGCCGCCCACCCAGCCACCCAGAGCCGCCCCTCGTACGGGCCTGGGCCTTAGCTTGCGGCTGGTAGCGGCACAAGCCCAGCTACAGGATCCCAGCGCTGCTATTCCCACCAGGCCTCCCTCCACCTCCGCAGGCACCTCCCAGACCCTGCGCCCCCCCGCTGGCAGCAGGCCTTACACAGCAGGCAGAGGACAGCCTGCAATTGGAGGCAGAGGACAACCCCAGCTAGGAGCTGGTAATAGCCGAGGACCCTCCCCAACTGGGGGCCGCGGCAAAGGGGACCCTGCTGGAAGCCAGGGCAACAGATCGAGCAGGGGGAGCAGCGGAAACATCAGCGACTTCGACGAGCTTGCCATTACAGCGGGCATCACCCCCTCTCTGAAGGTAGGACACTACCCCATCACCACCAACATCCCACCACCAACTAACCATACTACCACCAGGTGGACTTACGATAGTAAGAGTAGCCACCCACAGCAATGTATTAACAATACGCTGATGACCTGCCTTGAACCTTGCAGGCCCCTGCACCAAGCAAAGCACCGGCCAATGACCCGAAACACCCACAGGTGCACGAGACATCTGGCCAAAATCCACCAGGTACGCTGCCCACCCACCTCCCCTTG
>JASKMD010000015.1:4620114-4687675 GCA_030144725.1 Haematococcus lacustris
ATGGGTTGGGGCAGGAGGAGTGGAGGAGGAGAGGGCAGCAGGGAGGCCTAGGCAGGGGGAGGGCAGGGCGCAGGGGGGGGAAGAGTTGCTTGTTCGCCTCTCCTTGCAGTGGCCCGTCCCCTTCCCGTCGAGCTAGCCTGAGCTGCAGGGCTGCTGCTAGGGGCGTAGTGCGCTCAGTGGGTGGGGTAGGATGGGTCCCGGGGGTTTACCTGGGTGTCAGGGTACCGGGGGCTTAGGTGGTCTTGGTTTGAGTGCCGGGGGTAGGCTTCCAGGTCCCAGGTCGAGGGCCTGGCCTTAGGCTCGTGTGGGTAGTTTTGTGAGGAGGGTCTGGGGAGGTGTGTAGAGCTAGGGTGGAGGGCGTTAGTATGAGGAGTGTCTTGACGTTGTCCTTGGGAGGAGGTTGCTTGGGGTGTGTGGACCTTTGCTTGGGGTGTGTGGACCGTCGTGTTTGGGTGGGGTGTTTGGGGATCGTGTATGGGGGAACCTTGTTTATTGTAGTCTTTGTTGTAGTCTTCTCTTTTCTCCTTTTCTTTAGTCTCACTCTCTCTTGTTATGCTCCTCCTTTTAACAAAAAAAACAATGCGCAGGGCCGCCATGACCCCCGCGCTCCCCTCCAAGGAGTATGCGGACGACCTCACCATCGTGGTGCTCGATCGGGTCAGAGACGGGAAGGTGGTAGTGGAGGCCCTGGGCCTGTTCCGCGCTGATGGGGGCCCTGCGCTGAGTGTGAGCTCTGCCCTGCCGTGCGCCCATCCAGAGCCCGGGCTGGGTAACCAAGGGGCCTCGGGCCCCGAGGAGGCAGGGAGGGGAGGTTAGGGGGGTGACGGGGGGGAAGGGGACGGTCAGGGGCAGGTGGGCGAGCAGGGGCTAGGGGGTGGGCTGGGTGAAGGTGGCGGGCAAGGACAGCAGCAGGGCGGGCGGGAGCAGGGTGGGGAGCAGGAGCCCGAGGTGGTCATCCCAGCTGTCCGAGCAGGGGTGCCCGTGCGTTACCTGGGGGTCCCTCTTGGGGCGGCCTCCTACGCTGCCACCAGCGAGGCCGCCTTCGGGGGGGCGGCCACGGCCATGATGGCAGCCTCCCTCCCTTGGCGGCCCCAAGGCCTCAACCTCCTGGGGCGGGTGCAGGTGGCCCAACAGTGCCCGGCCTTGAAGTCCATCTACCAGATGGCCTTCGTGCAACCCTCCGCTCCTCTCGCGCAGGCCATGGCCTTGGCTGTGAACCGCTTTGTGGCAGCCTCAGACCCGCCCTAGGAGCGCAGCCCCAACAGCAGCCGCCTCTACCCTAGCAAGGCCATCTGCGTGATGCCCTGGGGGGAGGGAGGGGTGGGGCTTCCCGACCTGGGGGTCCCCAGCGCGGCCATGCTGGCTAAGATGCTGGCCCAGCTCTGGTCGCCCCGGGTTCGTCCCTGGCAGCCTCTGACCCACAGCTTGCTGGCAGACCCCTCCCACGGCCTCAGCACGTGGGTCATCACCGACCCCACCGCACCCCCTTCGCGAGGAATCAGCCCGCGGGTGCAAGCTCACGTGGCGGCCCTGGCTGAGCTCAAGCTGTTCCGTGCGGTGCCCCCCGCTAGCCAGTCCTTCTTCTCGGTGCTGGCGGAGCCGCTGTGGTACAGTGCGCAAGTCTGCATGAACCCAGCAGCTAGGGAGGCAGCAACTGAGCAGGGTTGGACCACGTCCGCCACGTGAGGGAGGCCCTCCACAGCCCCCAGCTGGAGGGGGAGGCCCGTTGGGCTGGGGACCTGGTCAGGGCTTGCCTCCCCGAGCCCTGGTAGGGCATGGTGGACCGCCTGCGGCCTCCACAGCCGGAGTGGGAGTGCCTGAGGGTTGCGCCAGGGGTGGGGGTTGTGATGCGGCGCCCCCCCATGCTCCAGCCCTCCCACTGGGTAGGCCCCAACGGCCGCCTCTACCCACTAGACCCCACAGGGCAGGGGCCCCTAGGGGCTTTCTGGGCGGAGGAAGGGGCGGCCTGGGAGCCAGCAGTGGTGGCCCGGCTCAACAAGCCCAGCTACAGGCTGACCCCGGAGGAGCGAGCCACCCACCTCCGCCCTCTACCCGCCCAGCGTCACGAGGCGCAGGAGCAGGCTCAGGGGCAGGAGAAAGGAGGAGCCAGGGCGGTTGGCAGGGGCGGGGGGCGGGCAAGGGGGCGGGGCAAGGGCAAGGGGGCGGGGCAAGGGGGCGCCTCTACCCACCTAGTGGGGGCCTATGGCCTGCACTGTGGGGCGTGCGCCCCTCCCGGGCAGCGGGTGAACCGGAGGTGACAGCGGTGGCTGATGGGGCCCTGCAGGAGCTGGAGCACAAGTGGGAGGCCAGCGCGCAGCAGGTGGCAGGCCAGGGGGCAGCGGGGGAGCGGGAGCAGCAGGGCATGAATGTGGAGGAGCGGCTCCCTTAGGAAGTGCAGGGCTCAGGAGCAGCAGCAGCAGCAACACAGCCCTACCTCCCGGGGCCCTCACCCTGCCTCAGCTGCTGCCGCCCCCCTCCAGCGCACTGCCGCCCCCCTCCGCCTCGCTGGCTTGACACCTCCGCTAGGGCGCACCCGCGTCCCTCGCCGCAGGAGAGGGCGGCCGAGCAGGCTGAGCGGCAGCTGGAGGCCCAGCAGCGGCGTGGGGGCAGGCGGCCAGTTGCTCAGCCCGCCCCCCGGGCCGACACGGTGGACCAGCTGGCTGTGGGTATTCAGGCGGGCCAGCCGTGTGCGATGGTGTGGAAGGAGCTGCTAGACCCCACCCTCCGCCAGGGAGCATGTCATCGTGGCCTGGCGGGCTCTCCATGCCAGCCTCATGGTGGGGGCCTTGTGGGGCCACATCCTCAAGGGTACGGCTGCCCCGGGCTCTTCCGCCTGCCGCTTCTGCCAGCCGGGGCACTTGGAGACCCTCACCCACGCCTTCCAGACCTGCACCGCCGTGGCCCCAGCCTGGGAGTGGGTGCTGGACGTGTACGGCCACCTCACAGGCACCCCCCCCCCTTCGGGCGACACGCCATGCTGCTCCTCAGTGGGCGCCCCACCCGCGGCGAGGCCCCCCCCTTCCAGCCCCCTAACAGCCTGTTGTAGCTCCGTCTGCGCGTGGCCTATATGGGCGCAGTGTGGCGCCTCCGCAGCTCAGGAGCCGCTACAGCCCTGCAGCCACAGCAGGTGGCGAGGCGGGTCGTGGAGGAGGTCATCTCCACCCTCACCACGGCCGTCAAGCGTGACTGGCATCGGGTGGGGAGGGACATCCGGGTGGACCTCTGCGGCGCTGTGCCCTCCACCTGGTTCAAGGGCAAGGACCCGGAGCTGGACGCTGCCCACTTCAACCAGGTTTGGCCCGAGGCGTCGGGGGGCTGGTTTGCCAAGCAGCCTTGGAGGGAGCGGAGGGGAGGGCAGGAGGGGGCAGAGAGGAGGGTTGGGGCAGGAGGAGTGGAGGAGGAGAGGGCAGCAGGGAGGCCTAGGCAGGGGGAGGGCAGGGCGCAGGGGGGGGAAGAGCTGCTTGTTCGCCTCTCCTTGCAGTGGCCCGTCCCCTTCCCGTCGAGCTAGCCTGAGCTGCAGGGCTGCTGCTGGGGGCGTAGTGCGCTCAGTGGGTGGGGTAGGATGGGTCCCGGGGGTTTACCTGGGTGTCAGGGTACCGGGGGCTTAGGTGGTCTTGGTTTGAGTGCCGGGGGTAGGCTTCCAGGTCCCAGGTCGAGGGCCTGGCCTTAGGCTCGTGTGGGTAGTTTTGTGAGGAGGGTCTGGGGAGGTGTGTAGAGCTAGGGTGGAGGGCGTTGGTATGAGGAAGTGTCTTGACGTTGTCCTTGGGAGGAGGTTGCTTGGGGTGTGTGGACCGTCGTGTTTGGGTGGGGTGTTTGGGGATCGTGTATGGGGAACCTTGTTTATTGTAGTCTTTGTTGTAGTCTTCTCTTTTCTTCTTTTCTTTAGTCTCGCTCTCTCTTGTAATGCTCCTCCTTTTAACAAAAAAACAATGCGCAGGGCCGCCATGACCCCCGCGCTCCCCTCCAAGGAGTATGCGGACGACCTCACCATCGTGGTGCTCGATCGGGTCAGAGACGGGAAGGTGGTAGTGGAGGCCCTGGGCCTGTTCCGCGCCGATGGGGGCCCTGCGCTGAGTGTGAGCTCGGCCCTGCCGTGCGCCCATCCAGAGCCCGGGCTGGGTAACCAAGGGGCCTCGGGCCCCGAGGAGGCAGGGAGGGGAGGTAGGGGGGGTGACGGGGGGGAAGGGGGCGGTCAGGGGCAGGAGGGCGAGCAGCGGCTAAGGGGTGGGGTGGAGGAGGGCGCCTAGCAAGGGTAGCAGCAGCAGGGTGGGGAGCAGGAGCCGGAGGTGGTCATCCCAGCTGTCCGAGCGGGGGTGCCTGTGCGTTACCTGGGTGTCCCCCTTGGGGCGGCCTCCTACGCTGCCACCAGCGAGACCGCCTTTGGGGGGGCGGCCACGCCCATGATGGCAGCCTCCTCCCTTAGCGGCCCCAAGGCCTCAACCTCCTGGGGCGGGCGAAGGTGGCCCAGAAGTATTTGGCCTCCAAGACCATCTATCACATGGCCCTCGTAGAAAGAAGAAAGAAGAAGACTACTCCGGCCGAGCCGGCGTGCATTAAGGGAGGAGCTACCGCCTGGGGCGCGGCCTCCTCCAACCACCTACACCGGCCTACACCGGCCCTCGTACAACGGCTTCAGACCTGCCCCAGGAGCGCAGCTCCAACAGCAACTGCTTCTACCTTAGCAAGGCCAGCTTCGTGATGCCGATTTGGAGGAGCGCGTGTCTTGTGCCATGGCGTACCTCTAAGATGACACTAACAACAGATTACAGGAGGGCCACCTGCATGTGATACCCGTATTTCCAGCAGCAAGCACTTTCTACGTGCGCTTTGGAACTAGTAGACGCACTCAGTAACATTTAGCCTAGTATTTTATCGCACCAGCCACTTTACATGCGTGTTGACAAGCACCGTCATGACAACATCGTAACATGCAGTCCTTCGGCACAAGCTCCAAGGACCAAGAGGTAGAGGGCCACATGAGTATTGTACTCGAGCGTTGCAAACCACCTTAGCCATGCTGCTATAGCTGAGATGCAAAGGTCAGTTCATCAACGTCCTTACATAGGGGGGCTAGCTTGCTGAAGTTGGACATTGCTGAGGATTGAAGTGCATATTGCCATTCCCAAGGGGCTCATGGAAGCCATAACAGGCTTGGACGCTCCTTTCCTTTGAACCCCCTGGGGGGACTGGAAGCTTGTTGTTGCTTCTGCTCCATCCCCTTGCTCTAAGGCCGTACCGTGCCCTTGATCAGTTGGTGGAGGAGGGTGCTTGATTGGCTTCGTTGTTGTTGCCAACGGGCTGTTGCTTCCAGATCCAGGTGCCATGAGACCACCCACTCCACCGCTGGCTGCTCGAGCTAGGAACCCAACCAGCTGGCCTAAGCTACCTCTCCGTGGAGTCATTGGCTTGATGTGTTGCTGCTCGGGCACCAAGACTGCTGCAAGTTGAGCTGCACACGATCCTGACACAACACTTGTCTCAGATTTGTCCACCAAACCCAAGGTGGTCAAGTGGTGGGGGGCTTGTGTGCCAGACAGACAAGTGCCGCTGTTGGCTGGGCGGTGGCGGGGTGTTGCCACTCGTTTCACAATGTTTCCTACTCGGACTCCGAATGGAACAGCGGGTTGTGAAGGTGCACCTACAAAGGCAATACATAACAGTTGCCCACCACATCACATGTGGCAACAACACAAACACGTCACCAAGCGGTGCGACAGCAAACACCACCTGAACTTTTTGCTCACCTTTGCCGTCACCCAAAACTAATTGCATGAAGTGGCCGGTGTCCGTGTCGGACCCAACAAGATCCACAACAAGGGAAGCGCTGCGTTGAGCACCATCTTGTGCCATCACGGTTGTAGGGTGCCACACCTGTCATGGAGCACTTGGCAGCGGCTTGAAGTGCGTCAAACATGTGCTTGCACGGGCACAGTAGGCCCGTCCATTAGCGGAGGACAGGGATGGAGTTGTCATGAATGTAGTAACGTCATGATACTAGCTGGCTGGTTGGCTATGGCGTTGCTGCAGCCTCTAACATGCAACATGCACATATCCCTTAACAATACAAGCCCCTTGCTGATGGGAGGGGCACAGCTGGCCTGCCATACTGCGGCTCTTGCAGACCCCCATGCAGGGAGGTGCAGGGTTGGCCTGCCCTGCTGCTCCCCGGGGAAGGGCAGGTAAAGCCTGATCTGATGCTGCTGGTGGTGCATACAAGTAGACGCAAGGCTGGCCTGCTGCGTACACTCCCAAGCTTTGGTCAAGTGCGTGGCTGGCCTGCCCTGCTCTTAGATGTCGCTGCCTTACTGGGGAGGGGAGGGGAGGGCACTCAAAGACAGCATCACTTGCAAGCAGCACACAAGGCCATGCAGAGAGTGGTATGGGCATGGGCCGTGAGGTGATGAAAACACGACAGCAGAAGCCCAGCCCACCTCAGCTTGAGCACCCACCTTGTGAACCAGCTGCAGCTTCCGCTCCTTGGTGTCCGAGTTCACACCCCAAGCTGCGAACAAAGCGTCACGCCCAGCATCATCCAGGCTCAGCTTCAACGCCCGCGCCAGGCTCTTGCGCTCCCACTGCATACACACCAAGAGCACTATGACATCACACCACTGCTCAGCCTGGGATGCATGGCATGGCAAGGCATTGCAAGGCATGCACAAAGCAGTTACACACACATAGTTGCTCACATCCAATGCGCGCAGTGCCTTGTCCCGCTCAGCCCCGCCACCAGTCACACGCCATTGAGACAGCTTCCACTCCAGCCGTCTGCATGCGCAGGGGGCAGTAAAGTTAGAACTGATGGTTTGCATGGTGCATGGAGTATGCAGTGCTACCTGTGCTCCAGCTCGGAGAAGAAGAGTTCCTTCTTGCTGAATGTGAGGTAGAAGCGAGAGCGGTAGACCAAGGGCACTGCCAGCTCATGCCACAACTCAATGATCCTGGGCATAAGAGAGTCTGGTGTGTCCTGCAGGCAGCAAGGTGTGCTTGTCAGGGCACAACAGATGGCTCCTCAGTGTGCTTGAGGTGAAAGGTTACGAACAGCATGGGGACGGCGGTGGCAGCATAAGAGGTGGGGTGAGGATCAATGATGAGCAAGCGGTGCAAGTGGCAAGGCGGGTCATGTTCATTGGCCACTTGCCTGCGTAGCCCAGCCATCATTGCCAGCATCAAACATTGAGAGCTGATTCCGACATGCTGCCCCGGTGCGAGAGTCGCTGGACTCTTGCTCCACAGCTGCGGCTGCTTGCTCAACTGCTGAGGCTGCGGCAGCACCTGCTGCCACTACAGCGGCCGCCCGTGCAGCAGCCTTGGCCTGCATGAACACAGGCAAACCCACAAATGTAAAATGAATGCTCGTGACACCTCGCAAGCTTCCATTGCTAATGAGCTCAAAAGTGACACCTTTGAGGCCTCATAACGAGCTTGGTCCTTTTCAGCTGCCAGTTTCAGCATTGCTGTTTGTAGATCAGCACGAGCAGCGGCTGCTTCTTCCAGAGCCACCTCCAGCTTAAGCACCTGCGCACACCAACATGCCACACACCAGCATGTGATGACCACTGTGCGGTCACTGCGTTGTGCGGATCTTGGAGGCTGTTGTTGTCAGCCAAGTTGAGCAGCGCAGGTATGTGGAGGGGGCCAGTGGCAGGCTGCATTGATGTGCTCTGCCACTTGGATTTCATCTGTCACTCTATGGCAGCAGCAGAATGCAACTGCACATGGCGGCAGACTGACTGTGACTGTCACCTCGATGAACTGGCAGCTGCCTTGCAATGCAGACTCACCTGATGCAGCAAGAGCTGTTTCTGAACGTCCAACCTGTCAGCCTGGTCCTGGGTGGCCTCCAAAGCACTCCGCAAAGCCGCAATGTCAGCTGCAGCAGAAGCTCTGAACTCTGCCTGCATGCGACGCAGCTCCGCCTTGTACCTACACATGCAACAGCAGGTATCCATGTATGACACGCTTCATGGCCGTCTCCTGCCATAAACAAGCTAGCACATTTTGCTGAAGGCTGTCCAGCGCGCGATGTACTCACCACTTCGTGACAGCTGCCTTCTGCGTGCGCAGCACCTCCCGCACCCTCCCAGGGTCCCACCCCAAGGCGCCATCACAGGTGTCGCTGAGGCCCAGACTGGCTCCAGCAGACTGAGCCACTGACATTGTTGCAGTGCTGCCGCTGGGCTCTACCAGGGCATGTGAAGTGCTGGTTGCCGTACTGCTTGCCTGCAGACGCCATGAGCCAGCATGAGACCAACAATGATGGAGGAGCACACACCATGCACCACACCATGCCCTTGGGCAACGTGAGCACCTTGAGCCAGCACATTGGCTTGCTCACCTGGGCAAGTGACGTCATGGGGCCTTTGCTTAAGCAAGGCGAAGTTACAGTGGCATTTGTAGACGTCGTTTGATCAACCTTATGAGCTCTGCAGCAAGCTTACACCCTTTCAGTGACTTCAGGCGCTGAACAGCTCCAAACTGGAAGCACAGCATTGCCAGCTGGGCAGCTGCTCACCTTGTGTCACTCAATGCGTTGTGACTGGGACACGCCTGCAAGGGCTGGGCCTTGTCGGCATACAGAGGAGCTGCCTTGCTGCGCCTGGGTATGCAGTCAGATCTGGGGGTGCTGGCATTGCTGTCTTCGCCATCCTGCTGTGACTCCTGAGGCATAGCGGTTGCCCATGCACCGTTGTTGCTGCAAGCAGGGCCAGCACTGTCAGCTGCAGGCTGTGGTACAATTCGCTGTGCCCGGCTGGCTGCTGTTCCAGAGCCAATCATGCAATCCCTCTGGCAGCTGGTTGCATCATCCTGTTCCCAACTGGGGATGCTGGCGATGTCTGCCTTTGCAGCCTGCTGATCAAGACTAGGCAGTGGGGAAGTGCCCAAGGTCGCCTGACGAATGTCTGGTTCAGGCATAAACACAGCCTGAATCCATGCAGGCATGGCATGGAAAGACAGGTCATCCACATCATCGTCCTTGTTGGACTCAATGCCAGCTGCTGTGTCAGCAATCCCAGTGGCAGCTGAGGAACCTGGCTGCTGTGGACCACCCAGGCCGGCACCCTCCGGGTTGGCTGGAGACTGCAGCCGGACATCCAGAGCTGTCAACGCCTCCCGCGCCCGTGCCTGGGCTCCTTGCAGAGCCTGCAGCCTGGCCAGCTCCCGTTGCATGGCGGCCAGCATGGCATCATCGACGGCATCGGCTGCTACTAAGCACTCTGTGCTTGCTGACGCTTCAGAGGGCGTGTGGGTTGAAGGGACAGGAGTGGCGTCCAGAGTAGTGCCGGCTGTTACACGGCGGTTGGCCTGCTAGCACACCACAAGAACATCGTCTGGTGAGAGAGGGCGCAGCAGGGAAGCAGTACAAGCAGTACACTGCTCACCTTTTGGGAAGCAAGCGCAGCCACACCCACTTCAAACTGCTGGACTGCTGCTGCAATTTTGCTTTTGCCAGGGCTAGACTCAGCATGACCAGCTTCATCTGCCTGCTCCTTTGCCGAGTGGCCCTGAGCATTGCTGGTGGAGTGATGGGCTGCTGTGCTGATGCACAACACTTCTGCTCGCAGCGCAGCCAGGGCCTCTTGAGCCATCCTGCTGCTGCCTTGAGCCTGCATATTTACCACAATACAATAAGCAGCAGGTTAGTGCTATGGCATGAAAGCAACAGGCAACCAGTTAACTGTGTACCTGCAGGCTTTGCATGGCCTGGCTGCCCTCCACAGCTGTAGTTGCTGTTGCTGACACGGGTGGCGGCTCATCATTCCGTCCTGAGGAAGCAGCAGCCATGTTTGCAGCTGCCTGCAATTGCATGTCACCAGCCGGAATTGGTCAAGGTTGCGAGCGTCGATTGCTGCAGGTCATGGAGGCATGCCATGCAGAGCCCTTACAAACCTTGCGAACGCCTGGCGACAGGAACAGGTTCAGGAGCAACCCATCACGATCGCGAGGAGCTGCCGCATGGCTGGCCTTCCTCCCCATCCTCTGTCCCGCTGTCAGGACGGTGTTGCCAGAGTCCCTGGCCCCTCTGCTGTCCAGCACTCCTGAGCTGCTGGAAGCTGACTCCATCGCGGCAGCAGCGGTTGCTGTTGCTGTTGACCCTAGCAGCTTGGAGGGGGCTGTGCCTGGCATGACAGCGTTGCTGCCCGCTGCTGCACCTGAGGAAGGGTTCCATGAGGCGCGAGCCACTGCTGCTGCTGGGTGCCTGGCTCGCGCACCGCGTAGACCCAGCCGCTGCTGCATGGAGCATGCACCGCCTGTTGAGCCTTGGTGCCAGCCTAGAGGCTGACCTGAGGCTGGGGCTGGGGAGCTGCCAAGCTGGAAAGCGGTGGCATCCCCTCCCTCTGGAATGCCTTCCAGGTTGCCAGCTGTACTTAGACCAGCTGCGCTGGCAGGCCCTAGAGAAGGGAGCCACCACGAGGTTGATGCCAGGTCCACGCTGCCATCAAAGCTGCGGCGGCTCTGTGAACACAACACAAGAGCAAACATGGCCTACAATGTGCATGACGGCATTCAGAGACTTTGATGGCATGGCTTTACCTCCCCGGACAATGATCAACATGCCGGTGGTCAGCAAAGCTGTAGAACACGTTTGCTGACAAGGATCAGCGGCACACGTCAATCACCCGAGTGATGCCGGTGGTTTCGCTTGTCAAGATTAGCTTCTCCAGGTTATGAAGCCGGCGCTCTAAAGCAACTTTCTCCTCGCTTGCGCGGCGCACTTCCTCATCTTTGGCAATCAGGGCTCCTTGCCACACATCCTTGGCAGCCTGTTGTGGGGACAAGCCAATGCATCAGCAGGCCTGGTCACACGTAACCAGCAATAGCCAAGCCAGGTTACTCACCACTGCCATCTTCAACGCCTCAATCTCAGCTTGCATACGGCGTATCACTGCTTTAGACTCATCATGGACCTTGTTCACCTGGAAACAAGCCAACATGCTGTGAAGAGTAGCCTTAGAGAGACACACTACCCTTGCTGCCCGGACACCAGCAGGGGTGTCACCTTTGGAGACATGACGACCCGCTTTGCGGCATTGGCAAAGTGCAGGGCAGCTCGAGTGGTGTCAACTGCCCGTCCAGCTGGGGAGATGGTGACGACGATGGCCATGCGTGCGTTGCCCGCCAGTGCTGGCTGGGATAGCAAGCGCAGAGGGCAGGCATAGGTTGCAGGCAAATGGTTTACATGGTTAAGCATGGCAATAGGTGTGAACCCTGAACGGTGCTGCACAGATGGGCTGCAAGCGGCATGAGAACGTCCTCTGGCTGACCAGGACGTCCTCCTGCCTGCATACCTGCAGGATGCGGGTGAGCTTGGAGTCTCTGAAAGGGACATGCTTGCGTGCAGCCTGCATTGCAGCAATGCATGTGTGTGGGTTGGATGCTGTCATGCCAGCTTGTGGTAAAGGGTCTCATACACGCTGCACGGAAGCGTGCAAGCCGGCAGACAGGCTCACCGGCAGGTCTCCAAGTGCACGAATTACGGTGCCCAGGGTCAGCAGGCTGCGGTTGATGTTGCTAGCCTGCAGCAAGTAGCCACTGACACTAGGTTTGGGTTACGCTGTGGATGTCATGCCATGAGTAGGGTGGCCTGGATAGCCAGGACGCTAGGCTGTCACACCCTCACTACCACTACATGCGCTACCTTACCTCTTTCTGGCGCAGTCTGTCTGAGTCCCCGGCCTCCATTGCGGCTTGGGACAACCTCTCACTCCCAGCCAGATCGACAAAGTTCAGTGTTGACACAACGACCCCACTAGAGTGCCCACTGTGTGGGGCGCTGTCTCCTGGCTCCGTCCCAGCTGCTCTCTGGCAGGTACCCCTCTGCTGCACCAGCTCCTGCTGTGCTGTCCAGGTCCCAGCCGCAGTTGCTGCGCTAGGACGGCTCTCGACTATGATCCGCACAATCAGGTGGCCACGGCTGCTGCTGTTGTTCATACGGGTGTCTCGCACCTGCATAAGCCAATAGCCTACTCACGGGCTTGGCTGCGTCATCTAGCTCACCACTATGCTGTGCCATGTGGTGCCTTCAATGTTGTACTTTTCAGGCATGCTGATCCACCCACCTGTCTATTCTGCTCAATGTTGCGCAACAGCTGCTCCAGGTGGGTCACTGACTCAATACCTTCCTCACGCAACCCCTCCACATGTGTTCCTGACTCGGGGTCATCCATGACCCGCAGCCCACCTGAAACAGCTGTAACAAGATCTGTTGTTGGGCCTGACCTGTCATTCTTTTCTGTGAGAAATGGTCCCACTCACCGGGTGCAGCCACAGCCTCCGGCTTGCCAAGCATGTCCCTGACCATCTGCACAGTTCTCATCACACAGTCAGATAGTTACCAGCCATTCACCAATCATCCCAATCTATGCTGTGAGATGGAAAGGCAAGGAACACAGCTGGGTTCACACCTCATTGTAAATCTCCATGGCCGACTGCGGCAGCAAAGGAAGCCAGCAATGTCAGCATCGCGCTGTTGCCAGACCGGTGAGTACAGGGGTTAAGAGCTCCCTCACCAGACGCAGCAGGAACTCTCGCCCACTGTCTGCTTCAATGAGCCTGAATGTGTCCTGGCAAGCCAGACGCATCAATGCTGAGATGGTGTAAGTTTTCCCGGACCCAGTTTGGCCTGGAAGCACAGGTTGAGGCTCAGCAATGTGAGCTCACACGGTGAAGGGACATCGTTGGATGAAGCCCAATGCTGTGCTCCCACCATACGCAAAGACCACGGAGTTCAGGCCACCCAGAATTGTTGAGGACACCAGGTCCTTGCATGTGACCTTGTAAACCTCGTCGGAGGATGTAGGCGCTGGAAACACTCGGTCATACTGCCAGGTCGATGCCGCGTCGCCGCAGGATAGAGTCAACGCCGTTGGCTCTGGGCTTGACCATGCTTCCTTGTCGCCTAGCTCTGCCTCCGATAGCGGCCTAAGCCTCACTACCACCTGAACTCGCTCCTGTGCCATTCCGACTGTCGCAAGTTCGAAACTTAGTCAATCATAGTGCTGAGCAGGTAGCAGCTGGGGTTGCAAGAGCTGACGCGGGTATAGTGTACTGCGAGCGTCGGCCCAGCAGATCGGTTGTCGCCTAACGGAAATGTTCGGTGCGGCGTTTGGCCAGGTTCTGGCTCAAGCACAACCCTAGCTGGCCTTACCAAAGCGATGGAGTGTGCTGCACACCCCATGTTATGCCGTAGTTCAACCAGCTGCCCAGCTGGGATGGGGTTTGGGAACCTAAGCTACCTTTTCCTTGTTAAGGCTTAACCTAAGCTACCTTTTCCTGATAAGACAATCCCGTTGCTCTTGCCAGTCTGGACGGACATGGTAACCTTCCGAAGAGGAGTGTTAAGCCCAACCTTGCAGCAGCTGACTTTGCGGCGACACCATCCTCCATCCTCGTTGACATCGTCTGTGGTAGACTCCTAGCCTGCAGGCCTGAAGGACACCCCAGGCCAAGCGCTCTGCTGGGCACATCTATTTGCATGCTCCCGCGATGACTGAGCAACACAGGTACCCAGATGCCGGTAGTGGTCATCATGATGTCTACGTCAAGGAGATGAAATGCCAGTCTCCAACCAAGGCATATTACTGTCATAATACCCCAACACTGTGCACATGCATCTTATGCAAAACAATGTGAAGGACTGGATGATGCGAACAGCATTGTACAAGTGATGTGTGTGGTCTCCAAGATGTTGAGCATGACACTAGGACTGGCACTGCACTTGCGTGTGCATGGCTGGCCCACATAGCCAGGTCCCTATTAGAATATCACTGCTTGCGGGGGCGGCTGCCATGCATGGCTGTCTTTGACAAGATGTGCGCCCGTGAGCACCGACCACCATTGGGACAGTAGCCACTAAGGAAAGCGCGGCAGACTGGTGTCCCTTTGGCATACCGAACATGGAGCCACGGGCAGTCTTGGGCAGTACAGAGCCCCTGCACAACACAACACGTGTTGGCTATGTGATCACGGTGTCCAGATGATGTCAGTGTGTCACAGGTCCAGCACATTGCATGCATGCATGCATGCATGCATGGCAGACAGCCACAACAGGTAGGTAGTGCTAGAGAACAGTATGAGCATTGGCATCATGCAGCACCAGCAGTCACAGGTGGGCACAACAGGCAGCTACATGGGCAGACAGGGCAGGTTGAGCTATTGTATGTGCTAGAATAGCTGTAGTTAGGAGACATGCTGTGGCACAGTGGATGTGCTCGGGCGATAGATACGAGCTACAGGTCAGTGGTGCGCAGGCAGGCTGATAGACGTGTCAACCAGGCAGGCATATGGCATAAAGGGTTGGGCACATGATGGGTGACCTGGCAGAGCAGGTGCACCTAGCTGCCACATGCCTCCAGCTTCGGCCAGCGTGCCACAAGGGCATAACTACTGCCTAGAACAAGCGGACTATAACTACCCACCCACCCCCACACACTTGCACCCAAGTAATACACCAGCACAGCCCATGGGCTCCTGCTTCTCTCCGCACCTTAGCAAAGAAGGTGCATGCTGGCATGAGGTCATGGCAGACCTGCGATGCATTTGCGACACAAGGCAGAGGGTTTGGTCTAGAGCGAACAGATGCTACAGCTTGTACTCTGCCCATGCCCAACCCAAACTGCATTAACCTGCCTCTTCTATGACTTGCCAGTAGCTCGGAAACACAGATGCATGCGCCACTGCAGCACATCACAACAAAGCTCACTTACCTTGTGTTGCAATTTGCAGGAAGGGTTGGTACAGCTGCCTTGCAGCCACTGCATGCACACAGCAACCTTGCTGCTATCGTGCTGCCCAGTGCATGTGCCATTGGTCAGCCCGCTGCATGATCCAGTCCTGCATGCAGGCAAGTCACCCGCAAAGCTGACGATTAGCTCAGTCGCACGCGTTTGACTGGTGACCGCTGGCTGGCTGCCTGAGTCATGCCCCACCACTAGCCTGAGTCATGCCTCATCACTAGCTGTCCACCCTCACTTGCAATAGGTGAGGCACAGTTGCCTGGAGGTGGCTGCCTGTTGCTTCCGTCCAGCAGCTGCACCCCCTCGCTTGCGTGTCACTGTCAAGGAGCGCTTCACTGTCTTAGCTGCGACCTGCTGCCGCCGGTTGGCCTTCACAGCAGGAGGTGAGCGCTGCTTGATGGGCACAGCTGACTGAGCTGGGTGGGGACTGCCTTTGCTGCTCTGTGATTGCATCACTCCCTGCATGTCACCAACATGGTGAAGAGGTCTTGGTGCCACAATTCCCAGAGTGCTGATGTCTGGCCCTCAGCAGTCCTGTCAACGCCCTTAGAGAAGCCAAACAATGCCAGCAGCGTCAACTCACAGGGCTGCGCTGTCTCACACCAGGCGATGATGAAGCTGCACACACGCCGCGCAGGGCTGCTGTCTGTACGCCTCGCACCCAGCTCATGACACGGCTGCCACGCAGGGCCAGGGTGGGCTGGAATGTCTTCTGGCCTTGACGACGGTACACTGTCCCCTTTGTAAGGATGGCAGACAACATCATCACCATCACCACGCCATCACATAGCAGCAGCATCACCCAGCATACTATACCGCACGCTGCAGGCATGGATGCCGGGCTGCTGCAGGTGCCCAGGCTCACAGGCACAGACGTGCCATACTGCTGAATTGCTGAAATGCTGACTGCTAAAAAGGCTTTCTTGTCTGTCCCAGCTGCCAGTTATTGTTGTCCCAGTTCGATCATAAAGACGGATGGATGAAACCTACCAGAGTCCTGCTGTTGGGCACGTAGTACTGCGCGTTGCTCTGAGCAGCACCTTGTCTTTGCCATGTCAAGTGGCCAGGAGGCTGCCGGAGCCGCTGTCGCTTCATGTTGACATGAAGTGCTCGTGGTTGAGATGCTACGAGTCTGGGAAGAGGAGCAGAATGCTTGGCGCGCTTCACTCCTGCTGATGTGTCTGCTGTCTTGGCCCCGACTCGCACAAGTCTGTTCATGGCTGCCTGGATGTACTTGGGTGAGGTACAGCTTGCGCTGCTGGCTGGCTGCACACCCAGTGGTGTCTGTTGTGTTTTCACGGTGGCAGCTGCCTCTCCCACAGATTCACTCAGCTGCGGTATAGCTGGGCAACCAGCAGTCGTAATGTTGTGCTTCTGCACCTCAGCAGCCAAGGCATTCGGTTTCATGCCTGAGGCATCCTGGGCTGGGGAAGGCACAGCAGAAGGTGTCACAGCAGAGTTCAACTCTCGAGCCCACGTCAAGGGTTTGCCCCTGCACGGTAACCTGTGAAGACTTGTCATCTGTGACCGACCAACATAAGGATGCTTGGCTGGCTGTGCTGCTCTCCCTCCCGCTTGACGAGGTAGGCTCTCCCGAGTAATCGTAGCATTGAGCCATACGTTGTTGCCTGCTGCACGACTGTTCTCCTTGAGTTGCCCTGCTGCCGCTGTACTTTGGTCCTGGTCCTGGCCCTGTAGCCTCTTCCAGACGAAAGCATCGTGGGTCACCTGGCGGGGACGCTTGCGGTCGCTGGTCAGTCCTACTCCTGGCAGCATTTCAACAAAGTTCGTGGGTGCCAGAATTCGTGGGTCGCGGCAGTTTATAGAGTGAGGTGCTGGAAGTCGTTGGGTGAACTTTGCTCCTAGGATTGGTCCTGGATTGGTCAGCGAGAGCAGCCTGAATGGGCGGCGGCAGCCCCTTGTATCCTAGCCACCTTCCTTTGTCACCACTCCAGCATGGTGCGGTAGCTGTGCTGTCCTCCATCGGCGCTCTACTCAGGCACGTCCAGTTGCATACAATGTAATTTGGAGTATTGCAACCGCCAATAGATAGGGTTTCATGTGCTGAACTGATGCAGGCCGCAGAGAGCCGACCTCGTAGCAGCTGTTGGAGAGACCACAGGCCTATACGCAGTGAAGCTCCTGCATGCTCGTATGAAGCAAGATGCAGTGGGACAGAGGATACTGGCAGAACGACCGCGCATCACGGTAAGGCGGTGTCCACATGGCTCCAGGTGTTGGTTGATGCTGAACTTTATATAGGCTCGAGGTGCGAGGTGCCACATTGACAGTGCGGGATACCAGTCCTTGCATCCCACGCCATACTACCGTACTGATACGCCTTGTTGGTGATTTCACCAAATCCTTTCGTTACCAAACTGTATCACCAATTGTTTGGGCATGGGATTTGGGTTTAAACACTTTGAGCATGAGATGTTTTTCGTCACCAAGTAGTATCACCAGTTGTTTGAGCATGAGCCACCAAATCAGCGTATCACCAACAAGGCGTATCAGTACGGTACTCTCTACCCTTGACTCACTTGCTTCCACATGTCTGCTGCGTGAATCTTGGCGAGTGGTACACCAATCCAGCCTTGTTGATGGGGATAGGGGTAGCTGCGTAGCTGCCTTGTCCAGGCCTTTGCACTTCACGATGGTGTTCTCAGCCTGGGTGGGCTCGGTAACCTGCTTAGCCTTGCGTGCTTGTTGTGCTTGGCTGGCATGGAAGTGTTAGATTATGGACATAGGGCTGCTGGCTAGGCTGCTTGGCTGCCTTAGGCCTATGGGGTTGGGATATGCTTGCTTGGGAGCACGCTGGGGCATAACATCATAATCCTCACAAGCCCATTTACGCACTGGCTCCAGGCTATGGTCATCAAGGGATAGTCCGTTTGACCTATTGCACCGTACAAGCCTGTGAGCATGGTACACTGCCTGACGTTCTGCTCCGCCTCACACTGCTGGTGACCATGAAGTGCTGAAGTGCCTTTGCCATGGATGGCCTGAGTATGTACCCTGCACCGGAGCGAGGAGTGAGCCTGACAAACAATGCCTTCGGTGACCAATGTGATGGTGTTGTGCCAACGTGGTACTGGCTTCCAGCAAGGAACAGGATGTGTGGGCTGCTGCCAGGTGCTTCAGTATGAGCGACAGGCTCGAAACAGGCCACTGCACCTTTATGGGCTTCCAGCCAGCTGGGCTGTATTCATGCGGCTGGCCTGCGACCTTGTCCCACACACCCAAGCGTGATGGCAGGGACTGGGAGCTTGGCTTGATTGCCTACTCCATCCCAATATGGGGTGGGCTAGGGGAGGCGCTTGTGTATGCTTTTGGAGGCACTGCTGCTGTTGCTGGCCCACTCCTCTGACTTTCTGTGCTGCGTGTGTGCAAGGCCCCGCTTTGCCACTTGTGTTCGAGTCAGTCCTTGTGATGCGGTGCTAGCTAACAGCGTGGAGCACAATGCCTTGCTGCAGCATAGCACGCAGCCTTAGCGCTGCGAGCACATTGGGCTGACCATGGAGGCAGGTGTGATGCCGTGAAGGCGATTATGGACCTTACCAGGAGGTGTTAATGGCTGAGACTGCCCTATAATCATGGCCTCGCGCTGACCATGTCATCATTGTCATGGCCTGTCATTGTGTCTGCTGCTGGGAATGACTTATCAAAAGCAGTGGCAGGGTGTGGTATGTGTAGCCAGGAGGGTAAGATCCCTCAATATGGCATACTGTGAGGAAGCCCACAGGAGCATCAGGGCTGTGTGCTGTGCATTAGGAATGTATAAGGGGAGCATCAGAGCTGTGTGCTGTGCAGGACACCAGCACCAGCCATTGTTGGAGCCTTCCAAGCCACACATTTGGTGGCGCCTACGCCAAGTTCATGGGCAGCAGAGGCTTCCATGCTGACGACCGCCCCCCTGTCAGGTGCGTCTGCCAGGGCCACCGTGTGCTTCATGCAAGCAGGGGAGGGCTCAGTGCATGACAGCAATGACAGGTTTGTGCAGGACGAAGAGCTGGCATACGTGCTGACACGGATGCGGGAGGTGCATGACTTCTGGCATGTTCTGTTCGACTGTCACACCAACGTCTTTGGCGAGCTGGCACTCAAGGCTGTGGAGTTTGTGCAGGTGAGTGCGCCAGGCAAGGTGTGCGCACCTGTTTAAGCACTGATGCCATCCTTGTCCCTTTACACACGCCGCTAGCCTGTCTTGGGTGCAGACCGGCGTGCCTATGACAGGACTGGCAGTGCTGGGAGCGCAGTACCGCCTGAAGCCTGCTGACAGGCAGCTGCTGCAAGAAACATTTCTGCCTTGGGCAGTACGGGCTGGGACGCGGTCAAGAGACCTGATGAACATATACTACGAAGAGAACTTTCAGGTGGGGCCTGCCTGCAAGCAAGGCATCGTCTAGCTGCCTGCCCGCCTCGTAAGCGACAGTGGAAGCTGTAGTGGAGAGTTTAGTCATGCAAGCTAGATATGTATACTTGGGTACTGGAGCGTTGGAGTTCAGAGGGGTTGTCAGTGTGCGGCTGCCAAGCAGCAAGAGTCATGCTGTCGTGACTACAGATGTCCTAGTCACTCACTCCTGACACAGGAGGACCTGGAGGATATGAGGCGTCGCTACAACATCCTCCCGGCCCCACCTGTACCCCTGCACCTTGCGAAGAAACGTGCAGCCACTGAGGTGCATAGTGCCTGAGAGTGGACCGCAGTCCGTAGGCACAGCTCCCAACAGCAAGCGGGCCTTGGGACCAGGCCGTGCAAAGTACAATGAGGAGCGGAGGGCTGCAGAAGCAGCCAGGGAATCAGTCCATGAAGTGTCAGATGTGGCTAGGCAGCAGCACCTGAACCTCATGTGCAAGGCAGCTACTTCAGAGACGCCAGGCAACAGCCAGCTCACAAGGCAGCGTCCCCCCATTGGCACATGTTAGTCAGGGCATCTCACTAAGAGCTCACACTGATGTAGTGTGCTGCAGGTGCCACTGTCATTGTTCACCGTCATTGTGTAGGGTCCCCCTTTGGTGAAGCCGTAGGAGGGCCGTGCTGTGAATGCTAGCTAGGCAGAATGGTGGCAGCGCTGGCTTGACAGTGCTGTGTGTGCACACTTCGACTTGACAGGCTACCCTTCCCTAGTTCAGCCACTTCACGTGGTGGCAGTGGTGGAGTGTTGGCTGCCTTGGAGCATGTGTGCGAGGTTTGGTTGGCGCGTGTGGCGCAGGATCAGAGCAAAGGGTGTGGCTAGCACTAGCTGGTTGGCATCGGGCTTCTGGAACAAAGATATACATCTCTTTGCTAGGAACGACATGCTGTTGCTTATGCTGGTGGCGCGGAGTCTTCAGCACCGCCATGTAATGATATGATGCTAGTGTTCGTGGAACCTGCATGGAACCTGCATGGAACTGAGTAGCGCTGGCATAGGTTTGGTAGCATTTCAGGTAGGCTGCCTGGGTGTGAAGGAGCAGTGGGGGTTGCACGTGAGGCCCGGCTCCTCCTCCAGGCCAGCTGCCATTCGCAGCCATCACAAGGCAGCACGCCTAACCTGCCCTAACTGCCACACGCCAGGGACGGGTTGGGGCACCATACCAGGCGGCTCAGATGTCGGTATTCACGAGGCCGGGGAATCCAGCTTCCATCACACTCGTTCACGCAAACGGTCCTAGTGTCGTGGACAGTGGACGCGGTGAGAAACACAAAGAGCAGTCCCATCCTGCATAATTTTACATGTATATTCAACGTGATATAGACAGCGCCAGGTTGCTAACTGCAAGCCACTGGCCCAGCGAAATCCTCTACACAACAGCTTCCTTTGGCACATCGTGACAAGCGTGTCATGCGGTTGACCCCACTGGTAGCAGACACGCCTTGAAGCCTTCCGTCAACTCCTTGCGGTCCAAGTTCTTGCCTGCAAGCCACGCATACAGCAGAAACCCTATTTGGCTCTTGCTGCCAGGGCCTAACCGTCAGCTCCATGCCGGTACCAGGCTACCTGCCATTGCCACAAGGCGTACAGCTGTGATTTGCATGCCAACGCCAGTGGACATGTGCAAGCACAAGCCAGACATGCACAGAGTGTGAGTCTCAGAGTGTGGGTATGGGGCACCAGGCCGCACCGATGAACACCATCTTGTTGACACGAGGTTCATTAGGCCCCCATGGGCGTCCAGCACCATCCTCGCTGGAGCTAAACTGCAGTCACAAAGTGGAGCATGGCCACACCCCAAGTGGGCATGTGCGAACCCTGCTAGTAGCTTTGCAGTCAACGCAGTCAAGCTGCCCAGCAGCCCAGCAGGCACATGAAGCCGCTGGCTCGACAGCAATCTGGGTACTTTGGGTCTTGGCTGAGCAAGCAGTACTGCAGCAGCTCATGCCTCACCTGCAACAGCATGTGCACTCCTTGGAACACGTGTTTGTGTGGGGAGCCTGCCACTGACAGCACGCCCTTGCTGCGGAAGAGGTCAGCTCTGCACAAACGACAACTAGACCAGGTTAGTCAGCGCCCTGCGCTAGGATGGAGTCAACAGTGTGGCGCTCACAGCAGCTGGGCATGCTGACGCCTCACCCTCGCTCCTGCAGCAGCTTGCTGAGCCACTCATTCAGCTTCTGCATGTTGCAACTCCCCTCAGCCTGCAGGGTCGATGTGGAGACAGCTGTTGGCAGCACAACCAGCTCTTTCCTGTGTATCCCATACTGGCTGCAAGGGCAGGCGCATTGAACCTCAGTGCCACACCCCGTACCTCGATGCCAACGCTGCTGACACTGTCGTCGTGCTTGTGGCCATGGGCATGGTGATTGCCATGGGAGTCCTCATAGGCGTGCTCATGGTCATCATGGCTGCGCTTATGCGCTTTGGAGTCGCCATCAGCATGGTCATCATGGTCATCATGGTGGTCGTCATGGTGGTCGGCACCGTGACCATGGTGCTCAGACTCCTCTTTCTGCGTGGGCAGCTGGGCAGCAGGTGATGGAAGGGGCATGGTGTGCAGGCTGGACATGCGCTTGTGCTGTCACACTGCTGGCTGCGCCCTCCTGTGCCCTGCCACTGGTGAAGCCTAGCCAGTCAGGGCATCGCTCGCCCTAGTTGAAACAAGTCGCTGCAGTCACACATGGGCATGTGCAGCATTCACCAGGAAGTCAGGGTCACGCTCCAGGAGGCTGTCCAGAGAGAAGGCATGCACTCCCAGCAGCATGCCCAGGTCCACCCTGAGTCAGGCAGGGGTCACTCCATGCAGTAAGAGAGCGACATGTGCAGCATGACATCAACCAAACCACATGCTTGGGCAGTGCATCTATCCCACCAGAAGCACCCTTGCAGGAAAGCAGGAGACATGAGTGGAAGGAGACGAGGTGGTAGTGACAGATGTGGCACTATGTGATACAAAACTGAGTGAGGTACAGCATTTGCTACATGGCTGATGCTCTACATGCTCTCCTGCAGAGGTCCAACCCATGCACTGGAGGGAGAGCTGCTACAGCAACCTGAGCAAGCTGGTTTGCACTGCAGCTGCCCTACTTGCTGTACTGGCACTCGATGATCTTTGCGCCAGCATTGATCTTCCGCAGCCGGGTGCACAGCGCGTCCTTCTCTGCTGCCGTGACCAGGTCCACCTTGTTGAGCAGCAGCTTGTCTCCAAAAGCCACCTGGAACACTGCCACCGTATGGGCACCCAGCAGCATCGCAGCAGGTCAGCCACACCACACATGCTTTGCTGCGGGACGCCTAGCGCAGGCCGACATGGTGGCAAGGGGCCTTGCAGCTGCATGCACAATGCCAGATAGGGCTGGCTATGCGACGCATTGCAACCCTCACGCAACATTGCCTTCCTGAGATATGAGGCTAAGGGCACAGGCTAGAGATGACCCATGGCTCCACAGCTGCCATGGCAGCATGGCTTGCAAGGCATTGGTACAGGGCTCACCTGCTTCATTCACCACACCAGCAGGCTTTTCCTCATTCAAGTGTTGCATCGCATGACGGCAATCCACCACCGTGACAATGGAGTCCAGCACAAATGACTCCTGCAATCACATGCCTTGGCATATGCTTCGTTGGCGCTGCTGCTTAGTCGCAGCCCTTTACTCTTTAGAAGGCATGGAAGCACATAGGGAGCAGTGTGCTCGGATTGCAAAGTTCTGCAAAAGTGCTGGTGGGGCCATAGCCTTTGCTTGGTCAGGACGCACGAGGCTGCATGAGGTGCAATGAGTGCAAAGTAACAGGCTTCTGCCTAGTTGATGAGCGCGCAGGCAGAGGTGCACAAGCTTGATCTGACTGGAAGAAGAAGGCAGCCAGGGAGGGCGCCGCACCTTGACATTGTCGTCCACAAAGAAGGTCTGCATGCAGCAACGCATAGTGCGTCAACCCTAAAGATGGTGACATGCTGCATCGGCAATGTTGAGCTTGGCAGTGTAGAAGGGTTTGGGTGGTGCAGCCACTCACTTGGATGACTGGTCCTGGGTTTGCGAGCCCTGCGATGTCAAGAGGTCAAGCTGCAGTCAGTGATCCATTGCCAAGCTGGAAGACCGAGTAGGAAGACTGAGAGGCAAAGGAAGCTGAGGATGGGGCTAAGCTGGCTTCCCGTTGTGCTGCAGCATGTGGCAGATTTGCAGAAAAAGAGAAGGCTGCTGAGAACCCACCAGTGGTTTCAATGAGCACGCTATCCAGCTTTCCTTTTCGGCGTGCTAGCTTGCCGAGGATTCTGATCAAATCACCCCGCACCGTGCAGCAGATGCACCCATTGTTCATCTCCAAGATCTGAACATGCACAGTATCACTGAGAGATGACAACACGGCCGGGTGAGTGCTGCTGCTAACAGTGCACACCTCTTCACGGGACTCCATGACCAAAGCATCATCGATGCCGACCTGCATGGTATGGGGAAGCACGACACTAGCTTGAGGGGTGGTGTGCAGGCTGCA
This sequence comes from Haematococcus lacustris, assembly GCA_030144725.1. NCBI lineage: Eukaryota > Viridiplantae > Chlorophyta > Chlorophyceae > Chlamydomonadales > Haematococcaceae > Haematococcus > Haematococcus lacustris. The sequence continues at coordinate 4,643,762 of JASKMD010000015.1, forward strand.
CAAATGGTAGGCGCAACCTACCTCTCCATACTCGTTCTCGATTACTGCAACACGCAAGCCTTGCTTGTTGCTCAGTATGTGATTGACCAGGGTCTGCAATGTTAGGGCACAGCGGGGAATTGTGGGATTCACATGGGCAGTAGTAAGATCTAGACGCAGCTTACGGTCTTGCCAGCCCCAAGGAAGCCCGTAATCACTGCGATCAGATACACGGTCAGGAGCTGGGTGTTTATAGCCCGCAGTGCGCCCAAGATGAGCAGGCATGCGGCCATCTTTACCGGTCACGGGTAACTTCTTGTCCTCGTCCATTGGTGATTTGTGTGGAGCTAGAGAGAACAGCGAGAGTAACGCAATTATCAAGGCAGTTGAAGCGAAAGAGTGACGGGGGACTGTCCTTCCGTCCGAAAATGCAGCGGCCAATGGACCTGCCTAATGGGTGCCCTCCTCCCCCCTGGAACTCCTCCCCTGCCCCCCAGTGGCCGAGTCGCTATATGGTAGAACTGGTTGTGGGCACCGGCTACATTTCTTCTAATTAAAAATGAAACTAACAGGAAAACCAGGAAAAGCCAGGAAAACCAGGACATCGAAGTCAGGGGACCCCAACTAACAGAAAACCTACCCCTGGTAGTAGGACGGCTGTAACTCTGCACTCCCTGCGCCAAATATTATGCTAGATGATTCACAATGTAGGCAACCCAGCCAGCTACCCCTCACCCACTTTATATAATTATCCAGTCAGTAGGCCGTGCACAGTTAAGCATCAAAGTCAGTAATTCAAATTTAAGCCGTTGCGGAGCATGCAGTCATCGCTGCGACCGACAGCGTCGCTTAGGCTGCTCTACATGAGCATGCGCATCGGCAGCAGCAGTCGGATCGGAGAACGGTTGCGGGAATGTGGCACGAAGGCGGTTGGCAGGTTCGGTTAGAGAGGTGGCCGCTACAGCCTGTGTCGCGCACTCCACAACCTGGTTCTGCGCTGGGTGCTGTCTAACTATGCCACCTATGTCAACTATGTCATCGCTTGCGCTTGGCAGCTCTCTTGGGCAGCTCCAACCCAACAGGTGGGGTACGCGTGGAAAGCGTGCAGCCTGGAGCCGGCGCAGCTGCACCTAGCTTGCTACCTTGAGCTGGAGCAGTGGCGATTGCAGCTAGAGCCAACTGATACATGTGCCGTAACTCAGGTGATGCCGTCGGCCCCTGAGGCGACTCGACAGGGGGTGCAAGTATCTGCCCCCCTGGGGCTGTGCCCCACGAGCTGCGGCCCTGCTGATGGGGGGGCTGCTGTGGGGGGGGCTGTGGGGGCGGGGGGGGCTGTGGGGGGGGCACACCTGCTGGCACAACTCTGCTGCACCCTGCTGCTGCTGCTGCTGCTGCCACCCGCTGTTGGCTTGCATGGTCCCCCACATTCACCACAACCACCCCGACACTGCACGCAGTTGTTGTGGCTTTGCGTGCGGCTCTGGCTGGTGCCCTGGCTGAGGCTGCATCCACCTCCTCCATCCGCACCGCAGCGCGGAGCTTAGGCAGCTGCAGCATGAAGTCTTGCACATCTATGTTGTTGAGGGTGGACCTAAGTGTGTGCAGGGACATGTGCTCCTGCAGCGCAGGCAGCTCCATGAAGCGGCCAGCTCCATGCTTCAGCAGCTGCAGTAAAGACTCCACCGGGGCATTGGAGGTGGGACATGCCAAGAAATACACCTCGAGGTGGAGGCGCAACCCAGTGCTGCAAGGGCTTCCCTCCGCCATGGCCTTGATGTCCGGTGTGAACTGGCGCCACGTGCTGTGGGGGTCCCACACGCCTGGGTCAGTCTGCCCATCATCCATGAGCAGCGAGGCATGCTCCACGACCTTGGCGGCTACCTCTCTGCACGACTGCGGGTCTGACCCCCCCAGCGCAGCCATGAGGTTTGGCATGGCCAGCTGCCGCTTGCAGTGCTGTCCGTAGTACTCCTCCATGGCTGCACAGTGCTGTTGCAGATAGGTGGCTAGCTGATGCTTCTGCTGCTCCCGCTGATCAACTGGCACAAGCTGTTGTAGCTTGCTATGCAGCTGTGACAGCAGTTGCGCATTGCTTGCCCACGGCTGTTGCAGGCCCTTGCAAACCTGCTGGATGTGGCGGTATAGCTCAAAGGCATGCAGGCCATCGTCCTTGCTGGCCCATAGCAGCTCGGGCATGAGGTATGTCTGGCCCACCACTGCCACTACGGTAATCTTTAGCAGCAGATCACAGTCCTGCAGGTGCTTGCTGAGCTCACGAGCCCAAGCAGGCGCCCGCCGCTGTTGGCACTCCAATACCTCAGCCACTGCATCCCCCGCATGCCGCCAGATGGCAAGCAATGATGAAGCTGCATCAATGTAGCTGGCCCACCTTGTGTCACATGGTGTCTCAGGTTTCGCACCCCACCGGTCAAGCTTCAGCGCCACCCAATGTTGCGCTAGGAGGCTGCTGAGGTCAGTGATTGCTGACCTAGTGCCTGGCAGCACCACCAGACCTTTGAGGAGGGTGTTGTGGATGCCGTGGCTGTAGCAGGGCTGCGCCCGCGTCACCCCAACCTGCCCCTCCTCCCGCAGCAGCTGGCTGATGCGCGCAATGACACCAGTAAACTCCCCCATGTTGACTGAGGCGCTGTCTGCACAGATGCCCGCAATGTTCATGCCTGCAAGGCCGAGGTCACCCAACATCTGCATGATGACCCGGACATGGGCCTCAGCCGTGCCGCTGGCCAGCTGGATGACGCCCACAACATCAGTGAATATGGTGGTGAGACGTGGGGCAGCAGCTGAGCATGACTGCCCCGCCCGCTCTGTCAATGACTGCTCCTGGCCCTGCAGCTTAGGTATGGCTGCTGTGACCTTGATGACGAGCACCTTCCCATGGCGCTTGGTTGTGCATCCGTCAAATGCCAAGTGTATCGCCTTGGCTTGCTTCAACATCTCTGCATGCAAAGTAGCAAGCATGTCATCTTGTCATCCCTCACTCATCCCTCACTTATCCACCACCTCCCTGACCACTTACCCACCACCTCCCAGCCCACCACCTCCCAGCCCACCACCGCCCAGCCCAGCCCAGCCCAGCCCAGCCCAGCCCAGCCCAGCCCAGCCCAGCCCAGCCCAGCCCAGCCCAGCCCAGCCCAGCCCAGCCCAGCCCAGCCCAGCCCAGCCCAGCCCAGCCCAGCCCAGCCCAGCCCAGCCCAGCCCAGCCCAGCCCAGCCCAGCCCAGCCCAGCCCAGCCCAGCCCAGCCCAGCCCAGCCCAGCCCAGCCCAGCCCAGCCCAGCCCAGCCCAGCCCAGCCCAGCCCAGCCCAGCCCAGCCCAGCCCAGCCCAGCCCAGCCCAGCCCAGCCCAGCCCAGCCCAGCCCAGCCCAGCCCAGCCCAGCCCAGCCCAGCCCTTACCAAGGGTCTTGCTCTTCAGGTACTTGGCTACCACTCGCAACTGCCGCCCCACAGTGGTCCTCTGCCCAGGTCGGTGTGGGTTGGGCACCAGGCACTGCTCATTCAAGAAGAGCTCTCTGCACATGGCTGGATGTAGCGGCGGACGTTGCGTAGCTCATAGGACAGCCGGCGCTTGTCTCGCTGCAGCAGCTTGATTGCATGGGTGCGCTCCTCAACCTGCTGCTCTAATGACCCATTCTCACCCTGCAGCTCCTGTTGTTCTGCCTGCAGCTGCTCCATGTCTGCCTGCAGCAGCTGATAACTTGTCACCGCATCACTGAGGTGCTGATGGAGCCGCTCAACCTGTGCCCGCAACTGCATGGCCTCCTCAAGTGCCTTGTTCTTTTGAGCTTTCAAGCCACTAGGGCAGCACTTAAACCCTGCCTTGGGTGAGGCATGCAGCTCTTGCAGCTGTTGACGCTTCTTCTTGCTGAGCCTCTTACCCACCATGGTGGTGGCTATGGCTGGGAGGGGGTGGGAGGGGGTGGGAGGGGGTGGGCTGGGAGGGGGTAGGCTGGGAGGGGGTAGGCTGGGAGGGGGTGGGCTGGGAGGGTTTAGGGCTGGGAGGGGGTGGGCTGGGAGGGGGTAGGCTGGGAGGGGGTGGGCTGGGAGGGGGTGGGTTGGGAGGGATTGGGTTGGGAGTGGTGGGCTCCTGCAATGAGGTGGGCTCCTGCAATGATGGGTGGAGATGGGGCGGGCGTGGTGGGTCATTGCATGTCCTGGCCTTGCACCATTCTGGTGTACATGATGTAACTTCAAAGCTGTCTAACAGATAGAGGCCTGGGCTGTTTGTTGTGCGATTTGTTTCAGTAGATGCGCCAATGGGTCAAGAACAAACATTTCATAGCCATTTTTCTCTGGGTGCAGCGGGTGCAACATAGTGGAGGACACAGTGGAGGAGGGGGGGTGTATGCCGCTGATACCTTAGTGTGCGCCGACCAGAATGGTGTATTCGACGGAAGCGAGTATGAAACAATGTTTCATTCACCCCGTCTAGGCGCCCTGCACGCCCGGCAGGCATCGCGTTGGGTGTCGGCCGGACATTCCATTTGTGCACAATCAGCTCACTACGCTAGGCAGATGGGGTCACAAGGATGCGGCTCACCGTGCCAAGGGGACCCATCTCGCCGCTGTGATTTGTTCGCGGGCACATGTGGCAGTACGCGAGCAAAGAACGCAATGGCTTGCGCTGAAGGTCAGATTACGCGCACTGATTTGCGGCTACCAATTTGATAAACGCTATCGAAAACGGTGCAGTATTGAGAGAGTAACTGCATGCATATTACCAACCCCATGTTGGGGCGGCCTGAATCGAAGGCAATTAGCGATACACTTAGCGAAGCGAGTTAGAAAAATGTCGCGAAACAGACAGCGTAGACGTAATCGTAATGCCTGGACACTTAGGTTGACAGCGAGGCCGACGCGCCGCCAGAACCAAGTCAGGCTTAGTGGAACATGCAGGCCAACGGTGAAGCCCACTGGGCTCACAACCACAATAACACATGGCACGCCAAGAAGTGGTAAATGCACACCGTGATGAGGGTGTGTCCGCTGCGGGTTTAGAGGCGGGCGCGTCCGAAGTGGTGGAGGCGCGGCTCTACGACCAACTTGTGCTTTGGGTGGAGGCCTGCAGCAAAAGGGCGCTGCTCGCCAGCTTGCTGTTGAGCCTCATGGTGCGCGACTGCTTCCACACGCGTCACTGTACTTGCGGATGGCCAGCAGGTCTTGGAGGAAACCCCTACTGAGGACGCGGTCATCCCGAACTTGGCGGAGCGCAACCTGTACCTGCAGCTTGGCCGCGGTCTGCCCCCTCTTCCGGAATGCATACTCGACCTAGCGCAGCTGTGGCGGATGTGTTGGCCGCGTACCCGGGCCTCCACGCCCAGCTCAACGCTGTACCTCGCTATCAGCACGACGCCAACACCGTGGACGATGTGGGCAAGAAGCTGGAGACTAGCATTGCCAACAGCCTAACCCTGCTGCTCCCCCGAAGGGTTGAGCAGGCGGTGGCTTTGGCTGGAGCCAGGGTCATCGCTGGCTCACACGAGCACCAGCGCGGCTTTAGGCTGCCCTTGGATGACAGTGTCAAGCAGGGTGCAAGGTCAAGCAGAGTCTTTCAGGTGAGAGACCTCAAGTGCATTTGCGGTGAAGGTTGAGACTAGACCAGCTTAAACTGTGACCTTCACCGTTTAGACTAGACATGGCTTGACGTAACACGTGGTTCAGCTGTGACACGCCTAGTAAAATGTTCGCATGGGTCAGTTTGGGTCACACAGGCCATCTCAGGACATCGCGTTTGCACCAGCCCGCTCTATAGCTCAAGCCGTGTCTGTGTCGCTGGCCTCTAGTACGGCCGCGATGGTGGTGGGCGAAGATGTTTACCCGCGGATGAGCCTATAGGTCTCTATCACTCGGCATCGCAAATAATGTTCCAGCGACGCGCTCGACTGGACAGTCACGTGAGGCTGCACGGTGCTGCGATAGGCATTCTGACCCGTACGACCTTACAGCTTCAGGCCAGGCACAACCATTAGCGGGATACAGCGAAAAAGTACGATTGCAACGCATCAGGCGCAACTGCTATCCGTGGACTATGGGCTCCGTTCGTCAAAATTTGAAATTTCCTTAGGGCGTGTCACAGTCAGGGGGTATTTCCAATGCGGGGGAATTTTTCGGAGGGTAACGGGGGAATGAGGGGAAAAGCGCAGCGGGGGAATTTTTATCCTCCCTCTAACCGCCGTCCAACTGCCGTTCCCCTGCGAGTCCGTTTGCGCCGTTGGGGAATTCCCCCAGGGGAATGGCGGTGGTTGGTCCTTAACCGCCCTCCCCTCCTCGCTTTTTGCTACCCCAGCCAAACCCCGCGGTAGCAGAAAAAGTGCTCGGGGGAAAAAATGACGGGGTACTACGATGATTTCGACGATGACTGGCAGCCCGATGGGACGCAGCCCGATGGCACTCAGCCCGATTGCATGCTGCTCGATGGCACGCAGCCCGATGGCACGCAGCCCGATGGCACGCAGCCCGATGGCTCGCAGCCAGGAGGCTCACGAGGAGATCGTGACCATGACTTGCTGACGATTGTAGCAGCCCATACGATTGCGTCGGAGCTCCTCAAGCCAGGTGTTCCCAACTAACAGAAAATGACAGGAAACCGACCCTTGGCAGTAGAACGGCTGTAACTCTGCACTCACTTCGCCAAATGTTATGCTAGATGATTCGCATTGTAGCCAACCCAGCCAGCTACCTCTCACCCATCCAGAATAATTAGGAAGGCAGTAGGTCGTGCTCAGCAAAGCATCAAAGTTAATGATTCAAATTTGAGCCGCTGCGGGGCATGCAGTCATCGCTGCGACCGCCCACGTCGCTTAGGCTGCTCTCAATGAGCATGCGCGTCGGCAGCAGCAGTCGGATCGGAAAGCGGTTGCGGGAATGTGGCAATGAGCCCATCTCCCCCCCATACCTTGAGGGCAATGCCACAGCTCGACCATTTGGACTTACAGCATGCTACTTACTAGGCTAAGCTCATCTAGGACATTGTAACAAACGCTCATACTCAGATAAGCCAAAAGCTCACTTTGGCCTGTGACCCCCAACTCCCTTAGCCGATTTCAGGGCCAGGGCCATGCAGTCAGTCAACCAACACCACACCATGACCGAATCTGGACTCGTCTCCTCTGAGAGTTATACTCCCCTACATGCCATCCACCTGCGTGCAAAGTTTCATAGCTCAACTGCCACCCCACAGCCCCGTGGCCCTAGTTCTGCTTGGAGAACATGATGCAACTTTGAAGATGTCAAACTGATAGAGGCCTGGGCTGTTTAACGTGCGGTTTGTTCTAGTAAATGCGCCAAGGGGTCAAGAACAAACATTTCGTAGCCAGTTTTCTGTGGGTGCAGCGGGTGCAACACAGTGGAGGACACAGTGGAGGAGGGGGGGTGTAACCCGGTGATACCTTAGTGTGCGCCGACCCATATGGTGTATTCGGCGGAAGCGAGTACGATTATATGTTTCATTCACCCCGTCTAGGTGCCCTGCACGCCCGGCAGGCATCGCGATGGGTGTTTGCCGGACATTCCATGTGTGCACAACCCGCTCACTGCGCCAGATAGATGGCGCCACAGGGATGTGGCTCACCGTCCCAAGGATACCCGTCTCGCCGTTGTGATTTGTTCGCGGGCACATGTGGCAGTACGCGAGCAAAGACTCCAATGGCTTGCGCTGATGGTCAAATGACACGCATTGACATGCAGCTACCAATGTGACAAACGCTATCGAAAACGATGAAGTATCACCTGACCTCAAGTACACCTGACAAGTACACCTGACCTCAAGAGGAGGGATAATTTCAAGCGTTTCTGGGACCTTGTTCAACAAGAATGCATAGCCCGTGACAGCTCCTTTGCCCTGAGTCCAGCTCAATGCAAGGACAAGTACAAGTACGCCAAGAAGGGCATCTCCAGTGTGCTTGCCTACCACAAGGGCACAGGTAAGCATGGGCGTTGCCATGGACACTGTCTAGCACACCCTTGCGCATTGCACATCACCGCACATCTTTGCACATCATTGCACTTAGTTGCACACCCTTGGTTCTGCTTGTCAGGTGTGGGAAGCTTCTGGGACTTGACAAAAGCGGACCAAAAGAAGATTGTGGGCAGTGGCAAGATCCCGTCACAAGAGGTAACCACATCCCTAGCCCAGCCCATGTCCAGCCCATGTGTCCAGCCCATGTCCGGCCCATGTGTCCAGCCTATGCGTCCAGCCCATGTCCGGCCCATGTGTCCAGCCTATGTCCAGCCCATGTGTGTTTTGCAGCTGTACAATGCGTTAAAGCGGTCTACGGACAAGACCATCAACCCGGATGCCACCCTTTCTCTGGGGGTAGCCAAGGTAGGGGCACATTGCTTCTTCATCTTGTGATCTTGTTCCTCAGTCATTCTTTACACACTGGCATGGTGAAGGAGGTGGATCTTGTTCTCCTAGTCATCCTTTACATGTTGTGCTGATGCATGCAGGAGATGCGGTTGCATGGGGAGGAGGTGGAGAGGGTGGACCTGTCTGTAGACAAGGAAACCGAAGAGGAGGCCATGCAAGCAAGGCAAGCGCGAGAGATGGGCGTGACGTTCCTTGTGAGTGCCGGAACACTATGCTTAGCTTACTACGCTCACTACCCATGGGCACTTTACTAACATGCTACCAACTGCATGTAGGAGTACAAAGAGTCGGCACCACAAGCGACTGGCCGCCACCGTTCTGTCGCTCCCTTCCAACTGTTGAAGTGCAGGACGGGCTCCAAGGCTCGTGGTACACCTGGTGCACCTAGTGCACCAGGTGCAGGCTCTTCCCGCCTTGCCTTGGCTGTATCAGCATCCGCTGCTGTCAATGCAGCAACTGCTGAGCATGGAGCAGCGGTCACTCAGTTGACTGAGTTGCAGAAGCTTGTGAATGACACCTTCAAGCTAGTGCAAGATTCCAAAGGTAGGGAAGTCAGAAGAGCACACTCACGATAAACAAGGACCGGTCGCGATTGGACCGACCATAGCTCACCAAGCATGCACGCGATTGGACCGACCATGCAAACTAGAGTAGAAGGCCGTTCGAACGGTACAAGTCTTACGTAACTCCGTGCATCCGTTGCGACGTAATTTGGCCGCGGTTTTCTCAACCACGTATCTGTACAGATTCGCAAGGTAGCTATCTGTACAGATGTCTGCAAAGCTATCTGTACAGATGGTCATTAGGGATCTGTACAGATGCCTCCTTAGCTATCTGTACAGATGCGCCTTTTAGCTATCTGTACAGATGCCTCTGAGCTATCTGTACAGATGCTTTGAGCTATCTGTACAGATGCCTCTTTGCTATCTGTACAGATGCTTCTTTGCTATCTGTGCAGATGCTTGCATTGCTATCTGTACAGACGCTTGTTTTGCTATCTGTACAGACGCTTGTTTGAGTATCTGTTCGGACGCTTGTTACATATCTCCTTGTCCAAACACCCCGCAACACCTCGCTACAACCCCGCAATACACATGCATTGACGCCCAAACACCTCGCAACACCTCGCTACACCCCCGCAAAACACATGTATTGACACCCAAACACCCCGCAACACCCCCGCAAAACACATGTATTGACACCCAAACACCCCGCAACACCTCGCAACACCCCCGCAAAATACATGCATTGACACCCAAACACCCCGCAACACCTCGCTACACCCCCGCAAAATACATGCATTGACACCCAAACACCCCGCAACACCTCGCTACACCCCCGCAAAACACATGTTTAACACCCAAACACCCCGCAACACCTCACTACGCTACTCCTATACACATGTCTTAGTCCACCATCAACACCTTTACATAAGGTGACAAGGTGCCACCAACACACAACAATAACAACATCAACAACACAATGACACACCACACACACCACCACACACCACACAAGTGACAACACAAGAACACCACACCACACCACAATAACAACACAACAACATTGCAACAAGGGTGATGACAACGAGGATGGACGATACAACAAGGGCGATGCTACAACTCTCCTTGGTGATGACCGGGTGCAAGTTCATAGCCTCATCTTTCGTGCTCCCGCTATCCTTCACCCACCACACTACCATTGACGCCCACCTACCAAACCTACACCTATGCCATGTCGCACAACAAGCACAGGCTGGCAACCACTCAAGTGCTCCACCATCCAGCTATCGTCCCCTTTGGAGAGGGATGGGTAGGGTCATTGTGGTGTGTGGGCATGGCATGGCATGGGTGGGCTGGGTGGGCTGATACTACGGGATCCCACTCCAAGCTGCCCACTCCATGTTGCCCGCTCCGAGTTGCTACGCCAAGGGTAGGGTAAGGAGAGGGCTGCTACGCCGAGGGTAGGGTAGGGAGAGGGCTGCTACGCCAAGGGTAGGGTAGGGAGAGGGCTGCTACGCCAAGGGTAGGGTTGCACATCGTGCGTGCGTTGTGGGGCGGGGGGTGGGAAAGGGGGGAGGTAGGTGGGGTGGCAAACTTGGAGGTGGTGGGACAGGGATGGGAAAGGGGAAGGGGGGGAAGGGGGGTAGGGGGAAGGGGGAAGGGGGAAGGGGGAAGGGGGGGGAAGGGGGGAGGGCTGACCATGGGACCTGCAGTAAACAAGGAGCAACATTGCGGTTAGGCTGGGCATCGGACCACTCATGTGCAAGGGCTGGCCACTCACACTTTGCTAGCGCCACTTCTATACTTACCTGGCAGCGCCTCCATGGCTGCAGCTCCTGGCTGCTCATGCGCTCCATGCGCCTGCTTCTTGTGGTAGGGTGATGGAGGAGGGGGGTGGGGGTGGGGGTGGGGGTGGGGGTGGGGGTGGGGGTGGGGGTGGGGGTGGGGGTGGGGGTGGGGGTGGGGGTGGGGGTGGGGGTGGGGGTGGGGGTGGGGGTGGGGGTGGGGGTGGGGGTGGGGGTGGGGGTGGGGGTGGGGGTGGGGGTGGGGGTGGGGGTGGGGGTGGGGGTGGGGGTGGGGGTGGGGGAGGGGGAGGGGGTGGGAAGGGGGATGAGTGTGGCCACTAGAACCTGCAAACAACAACAAGGGAGGTCAGAGTTGGGACCACACAGTTACAAGGTCATGACAGGCGGTCAGAGTTGGTAAGGGATGTGAGATGATAGGTAGGGGTAGGGAGGGGAGGTGACGGAGAGGGCTGGGCTGGGCTGGGCTGGGCTGGGCTGGGCTGGGCTGGGCTGGGCTGGGCTGGGCTGGGCTGGGCTGGGCTGGGCTGGGCTGGGCTGGGCTGGGCTGGGCTGGGCTGGGCTGGGCTGGGCTGGGCTGGGCTGGGCTGGGCTGGGCTGGGCTGGGCTGGGCTGGGCTGGGCTGGGCTGGGCTGGGCTGGGCTGGGCTGCTTCTGGCTGCTGCTCTGCGCCGTTGCAGCCTTGCCTGCAATCACCAAGCATACTACACATGTGATGCGCATGGTCAAGGCTGTTGCCACACTGCCAGCTAGGCCTATGCTTATGCCACACACCTGTTGCTTGAGTCATGCCATGTAGTTGTGGTTGTTGTTGTGCACTTGAAGTGTTTGACAACAAGACAAGACATGCTGAACATCCTCACTGCTCCGAGTGCTCCTCACTGCTCCGAGTGCTTATCCGTACCTCAAGGTTGCACCTCCTAAGTGCTCCGAGTGCTTATCCGCTCCACCGCTCTGCGCTTCCCTTGCTGCTCCGATCCGAGTGCTTATCGCCGCGCCTCCTAGCTACGGCTTGTTCATGCTTGTTGATCCTTCTACCTCCTAGTCGCGCCTCCTCTTTGTGACTGGTCGCGGATGGCTGCGAGGCGGAGTTTTATGGTGTCCATGAAGGGGGGCTAGTTCGCCAAGTCGCGAGTCTAATCCTAGTTGTGAGGCTACTCGTAGCTGATCGTGGCTCCTTTGAGGATTGGCCGTAGTATGCATGCGGTTTAGCTGCATGGTACTTAAAAACAGATTCTTACTTTAGCGTCTGTACAGATGGAGGGTTTGCGTATCTGAACAGATGCCAGCTAGCTATCTGTACAGATAGCGGCTTGTTATCTGTACAGATGGAGGGTTTACGTATCTGTACAGATACGTAAATAATTATCTGTACAGATACACCCCTGGCATCTGTACAGATACACCCCTGGCATCTGTACAGATACAAAAAAATTTATCTGTACAGATATACCCCCGGCATCTGTACAGATACACCTATAAATATCTGTACAGATGCCGACAAGCAGGACTCTGTACAGATACACCTAAGAATATCTGTACAGATGCCGACAATTAAGAATCTGTACAGATACACCTATAAATATCTGTACAGATGCCGACAAGCAGGAATCTGTACAGATACACCTAAGAATATCTGTACAGATGCCGACAAGCAGGAATCTGTACAGATGCAAGGAAGGAATCTGTACAGATGCCGCATATCCTTGGGGCCGTCGACATGCATCTGTACAGATGGCGGGCCCATTAGACGGGCATCTGTACAGATTCCCAAAAAGGGGGGGGTACCTCGCGCGCGGATCGATGTATCTTCGCAACCGCTGCGAGTTAAGACTTCATTTAAGAGCGAGGTCCCCCTTAAACTCAACGATCTATCGTTCTATCGGAGCGGAATGTCCATCCGATGCAAAAAAGGCCCTCGCGTCGGCCTTATTTATCGTGAGTGCAATGCAACTGGGCACTTGTACCACCACCTCTCAATCCAACTGCCCACAGCTCACCTAGCCTGCCCACAACTCACCTAGCTTGCTGGCTGGCTGCACTCCCGCCAGGTGGAAGCGCAAGGTGATGCCGGCGCAACAGCACCGCGGCTGCGTGCTCATGCTGTACATGCAATGCTACCACGACCAGCTCGTGACAGACCTAGGACACTCGCCGTACAGGAAGGTGGGTGCCATTCGGTGCCTATGGTTGCTGGCCGCCTAGGGAGCCAGTGACTACAGCTGCCAGGGTATAGGGTAAAGGATAGGATACCTCCAGGATATCCTAGCAGTAGACAGCACGTAGTAGATAATTGGCGGTCCGAGAGCATTGTTCGAAAATAATGGCCGGGGCCGAGGCGCAGCCGAGGCATGTATGGTAGCAGAGCCGAGAACGAGACCATTAGTTCGCTTATTGCGCGAGGTCAAGGCGTTTATCTAGTATACTTGAGGTTCCCCAACCCCGTAAACGCCCCCATTCCCCGTTGACCAACACCATATTTCCCGTTGACCAACACTATGACCAACCCTGTTCAACACAGCCGCACTATAAACGCTATCCGACACTGATTGCGAGAATCGTACTTTGCCGCTCGACAAATATCAATTGCCTCTCGACAAATGTCAAAATGTGCACTTCGCCGCTCGACAATTGTCTAAAAGCGCACTTTGTCGCTCGACAACTATCAAATGCCGCTCGACAATTATGGAAAAGCGTACTTTGCCGCTCGACACATATCGATTGCCTCAACTAGCCTTCTTAACCCCGTTCCTCTCCGGCTTACTTTTACCTGACTAACGACGGAAGACGTGGCTTCTAGTCAACATGCCAGCCTCACAACATGTTCGCTAAGCTATATCTAAGAGTCGCATTGGCTACGTTGACATTGCATCAGTTGTGTAAGCGAGTTGTTTTGAAGTGACTGGCGACTTGCAAGCCATACATGCAACTAGCACACTCGCGACTTGCGCTTCACTTGCGGACCACGCGGATCTGGCTGCTAGCACTTTGCGACCTTGGATGACTGACCCGAGGTGTGAAAAAATATTGACGCTTACATTTCTTCCTATACCTCAAATGTTTTGATGAAGGAGTAAGGCACATAGGACAATTGCATACAATAGCATATTGATTGTAGGGATAAAGCATAGCCCAGGCTAGCATATTGATTGTGGGGATAAAGCACAGCCCAGGCTAGCACAGCAATAAACTAGCTCTCAACAGCAACAGATAGCGATCCATGTCTGAACTAGCCTTGGCGAAATGGCATCCCACTAGTCTCTGGTGGGAGGGTAGCAATGGCACGCCCCCAGCTTACTCTCCCCCCTTATTGCGTGCGACGGCGAGGGCATAGTCTTTCTTTCTTTCTTTCTTTCTTTCTTTCTTTCTTTCTTTCTTTCTTTCTTTCTTTCTTTCTTTCTTTCTTTCTTTCTTTCTTTCTTTCTTTCTTTCTTTCTTTCGTGGCATGCCACTTGGCCATGCCCACCATCCGGTAAGGAGAGCAATTGGCCCGAACTCGTGGCCCTGACCTGGCTGGCCTGACCTGCATGCTCCTGGCATCGCTGCAGCACTTGGGTTATAGTGCAGTGGGTCGGGTCCCTTGGATTGGGTGAGTAGCAGTATGCTTCTTTGATTGGCAGGACTATCATGCTTGTTTGCCAAGCAGGACAATGCCAGCCTCACGTTGCAGGAGCCAGAGACGGGGTTTGCAGAAGCGCCGAAGGAGAGTGGGGCCAGTGTGGGCTTGGCGCCGGGGCTGCTGAAGGGGTTCAACTTCAAGGGGCTACTCAAGGGACGCTGATAACGTTGTGAAGAAGGGTCTGGGGTCACTCCATCACATACCTTGCATGTCACTGTTGCAATACCGGTGTTGGGTGATTCATAAGCATATACAAACAATAAAGCTGTCTGACTGCTTGGTAAGGGTGTCAGGACTTTCTGCAACGCATTTTATAGCTAGGTTGAAAGTCCACATGGGCTTTAAACGAAGGCATGCGAGTTCACATTATTGTTCTTGATGATCATGGCAGCATTTGGCTGCTCCCTGGGCGGCAGTGCGCTCAAAGATGGAATGCATGGCATCATCCACGAACCCCTTCTGTGCACCTTGTGCTTGTGCGGTCATTGCAAGTAATCCTTCTAAACCGAGCCTTCTCTCACTCAACTGATATTGTACAACCTGGACCCCGTCATGCTCGTAGGTACCGCTGCCTATCCAGCATGTGTGGAGCCATGTGCTTGAAAGGCAATGCTATACCCATGCTTGAACCATGCGCTTCTGTACCTCTTCCATTCAATGTCTCAGTCAGGCGCCCCCAACTAACAGAAAACCTACCCCTGGTAGTAGGACGGCTGTAACTTTGCACCCACTGCGCCAAATAATATGCTAGATGATTCACAATGTAGCTAACCTAGCCAGCTACCTTTGACCCATCCATAATAGTTATGTAGTCAGTAGGCCCTCAAGTCCGTCAAGGCCCTCAAGGCCGTCAGGTGCCCTGCACGCCCGGCAGACATCGCGTTGGGTGTTGGCCGGACATTCCATTTGTGCACAACCAGCTCACTACGCTAGGTAGATGGGGCCTCAGCGATGTGGCTCACCGTGCCAAGGAGACCCGTCTCGCCGATGTGATTTGTTCGCGGGCACATGTGGCAGTACGCGAGCAAAGACTCCAATGGCTAGCGCTGATGGTCAGATTACGCGGACTAAACCACCAGTGCCAATGTGATAAACGCTATTGAAAATGATGCACTATCGAGAGAGTACTTGCATGCATAATACCAACCCCATGTTGGGGGCGCCCAAGTCACAGCTGAGCCAAACAAATAAACAATTCGATTGCCCCTTACAAAGGGGATGTGTGTGCGCTAGAGTGTGCATAGGGTAGGGTTTAACCGATTAGGTAAGGGACACAGTCCAGACTCCTAGGTTAGGGACACACACCGGTCTCTCACTGCTGTGGAAAAGTGTAGGGGCTCCACACGAGGACGGCCTGTCCTTCGCCCTTGTCATGCAAGGCATTGGGAAAGGGCTCACCTGCTTCGTTCACCACACCAGCAGGCTTCTTTTCATTCAAGTGTTGCATTGCATGACGGCAATCCACTCAACTGGGCACATGCTGTCTTGCGCTTATACGCGGCCTGCGCAAGCCTCGACGTCCTACCGGAGAAGCTGCCTACGCAGGACCATCATGCCAAATGCAGTGGCCAATGAACTTGCCTAATGGGTGAAACTGCAGAGCCACGTCAAAAGGACAACCGTAAAGTGGCAGCTAATGGCCTCCCGCTTCTACCTTTCGCATTCGGGACGAAATGGAAGAAAGAGAAGCGGCTCACGACTGTGTCCTTTGAGACAGGTTGCGAGCTACCCAGCTTCGGAGGAGCACAGCTGGAAAGTCAGCCTGTCCAACACGCGACGCACAAGGTCAGGGGAAATGTCCAACATTTGGGCGTAGGGCTTGGAGCTTTGGCCTCATTTGCATGGCTGGAGTGCAGGCTGTGAGGACGAGCTCCTCTGTTCCTCAGCTGCCCAGTCAGTGGTGTGACACTCAGTCACCGCGGGTATTGAACCTGACAGCACGAGCCAAGTCTGTACGAGGATGGCTGCACTACATGGTGGGAATGGCACAGCATGTCAGCATCGTGCTAGGTAGGATAGCAGATCCACACACGCCACATACTCCGAGCTTACGTGCCCACAGGGAAAGGACGATGAAGTGTGCAATGATGAAGACCCTAACTTCCTCGTAAACAACACGACAGGTGCCCAGCAATGCTTCCTGCAGCAGAGCTAAGGGTCACAGCTCATACCAGACGCTTGTTCTGCCTTCCTCTCACAGATGTAGGCCAGAGCATGAAGTCCATTGCCAACAGTGGCAGCTCTACACAGGATGCAGAAGACAACCTGCTGCGCATAGCCAGCAGACTGGGACTTGTGCGCGAGCACGTCCCACCTGACATGCTGACAAAC
Source organism: Haematococcus lacustris (assembly GCA_030144725.1). Classification (NCBI taxonomy): domain Eukaryota; kingdom Viridiplantae; phylum Chlorophyta; class Chlorophyceae; order Chlamydomonadales; family Haematococcaceae; genus Haematococcus; species Haematococcus lacustris. The sequence goes on from JASKMD010000015.1 coordinate 4,660,380, forward strand.
CAGAGGCCCAAGGCAGCATCCAGCCTCAGCATGAACCATGTTTCCCCCTTGGGTATCGCCTTCAAGGTCAGGACAACCTTGGCATCCCAGTGGGCTGTGCCCAGAGCGGTGCCAGAGAGCGGAGTTGGGCTCAGGGCTAGCAGCAGTGTCCACAGAATCAGCAGGGCCAGCTTGAGACAGCGACATGTGTACCTGCTTGTGTGCTTAATTGTCTACATCATCATGGGTGGGAATAAGTGGATGGGTGCTAGTGGCTCTTGCAACGGGCAGCACCGTACGGTCAGGTCCCAGCTGGTGGCTGCCTCTTGCTCTGCAGGTGTTTGAAAAGCTGCAGGACAGCGTGACCGACCCCAACCTCACCACTGGCGAGGTGGTGCACAGCATCATCATGCCACAGACAGCACAGCTCAAGTGCCGGTTCTGTGACCTAGTGGCTGACCCCAAGCTGCAAGACAGCCCCACCTTCTACGTGGTGCACAGCTGGCAGGCCAGCTTTGTGGCCATGATGGAGGCCGTCCGCCAGTATGTGCTGCAGCTGCGCACCAACACAGAGGTGGGTGCGTAGCACCTGATGTCAGACTGCCTGCCCAGCCCTAAAATTGGGCTGGCTGCCCAGCAGCATCACCAGGCTGGGTGGTGAGCATGGACACAACACTGGTTGATGAGCACTGTGGCTGCATAAAGACGCCGGATGCTGGTCAAGAACCCTAGGCTGGGCTGTGAGCATGCAAGTTAGGGTGGTTGGGCACTGGGTATGAGACATCAGGCAGGCTGTTGGTGGTGAACGTCACCTGGCTCTCTAGTGTTTAGCTCCAGGCCTAGCTGCAACCTTATGCCCTGCACCTGGCATCCGTAGGATGTGTACTTGTGGATCGACATCCTGTGCATCAACCAGCACATCGAGCGCTGCGGCAGTGACATGCAGCAAATAAAGGATGTCATAGGGGTCTCGGATCGCTTGCTGTTTATACTGGATAAGTCAGGTATGACTGGGTGCTTCACACCCATCTATGCACCGCCTGTAGGTTGCGCAGGTGGCCACGGTCAAGCCAGCCAGGCATATGTCAAGCTTGCTAGCCACAGCTGCACAGCCACTCCCTGACTGCAGCGAGGAAAATCCTGTAGCCAACAGCCTGAACTCGTAGCTAGAAGGATCACAGCTAGGCCGGACCTTAGACCTTAGGCTAACCCACCCTGCGGGCAGCAGTTGCCTGAGGAAAGGAAGCGTCATAGGACCCGCAGACCAGGGGCTATGTTTTGTGTGCATGGGTTGCACCTCCCACGCCCCTGCGTGAGTGCCTGACCCTGCACAACCGCCTGACCCTGTGAGCGCTACAGCCTGGGGTTGGCATGACACACAATCACTGATCCATGGTGACAGTGCCTGAATGTAGCCCTGCGCACTGTGCCTGAAGCCGCTGTTGCTATGCCTTGGGCGGGTGATGCTTCATTGCCTTGCAGCCCAGGCCCGGGTACTCCTTGCCTGCAGCGCTGCAATGTGCAAGCAACGCGTTCACAAACACAGTTGTGCATTCACAGGTAGTGGGCTGAGAGACACCCTAGAGTTGCAATCCTGCCTGCAGGTCTGTGCCTGCAACGCACCTGGTGCCTGTGGGAGCTGTGGCAGGCCTCCCTCAGTGATCGTTTTGACAAGATTGTCATGTTGCCAACCAGCTGGTCTTGGGACAGCTGCCACCATGCCTACCTCACACTGGACATAAGCAACCGCAGCACTTGCAGCAAGGAGCGAGACCGGCTGGTGCTGGTCACTGAGATGCAAAAAAGCACAGACTTGGTAAGAAAGGGCCCGACCAGGTTCTGTGTGATAAGTAAGGCATGGTTGAGTGCCCTGTGGGACAGCCCCTGCCTCGCCCAATGCACATCACCGCCCGATGCTGTGCCCACCTGGTCCGCCTGTGCAGCTCCAGCTCTCCATCACCCTGCGCAACGCGCTGCTGTCCGGCGCAAAGCGGGAGATGCAGCGTGCTGAAAAGCTGGCCAGCATCAACCCCAAGCGCTACGGAGCGGCCGGGTCCGCGTACGCACTCCTGCTGTTCCTGCATTCACGTTACAGCGAGGCTGAGGAGGTGGTGCGCCACATGCTGCGAGCCTACGACCGTTTCCCAAGCAAGGACGTGACGGAGCGCGACCTTGCCGCGGCCACATACCAGCTGGCCTGCATCCTCAGGGACCAGGGCCGGCAACCGGACGCAGAGCGTGTGCTGCAAGACTTTGTAAACCAGTTCCGAGGCATGCAGGTGTGCAGCTCGTCGGGGCTTGACCTGCACACCCCTCGTTGCCAGGGAGTTGCACCCAAAAGGGCACCAGGTTGTTGTGCTCGCACCTTGCCTCTCAGTCGCCTTCCCCAGATATATTGACAGGGAGTGCACCACTGTTTAGCTTAGAAGGCAGCTTCAATAGGTGCTGTCTGCCTGACACTCTTGCTATTCTATGGCAAAGGTCTTATGCTACAGTCCTGACTGCCCTTTCCTCCACCTGCCCTTACCCTCTGGCTTTGGGCGTTTGGGGATGGTGGCCAGCATGCTGTCTTGATCGGAGCTGGCTGGTCTCAATTTTTGTGTGTTGCGTCACAGGATGAGCTGTACATGGAGGGTGTCTCACTCCTGACTGACATTCTCACTCAACGACACTTCTACACCAAAGGTACGGGCAGGTGCAGTGCCTGGTCAATTGGTTGATGCACTGCCTACTGGCACAGCCTACAATGCCTCTTCAATGTGCGCTGCCGCTCCCATTGCGTGCTTTCCATGACCTGGCTGCAGCTGAGATGCTGGCTCGCAAGGCCTTAGACGAGCAAGAAAAGACGCATGGCAAGACCCACCCGCATGTGCTCAGGACATTGCTGCAACTGGCACATATTGCAGTGTCCCAGGTGGGATGCTACGCCACAGCACTAGTGTGCCTAGCTGCTTGCCCTGCTCCATGCTACAGGCATGTCATCCATGGTGGCCTGTCTTCCATGCATGTCTTGACCTGTTTTGTCCATCCTGCGTTGCCTGACCTGCCTGTCTAGCACTGCCTGACTAGCCCGTACCGTACCTTGTAAGGTACACCAGCAGGTACTTGGAAAGTGGTGATGCAGGGCTGTCTACTCATTCAACAGCTCACACCCAGCAAGCCCTATAATAGGCTCAGCCACTACTGGGGTGGATATTGGTAGAGAGAGATATAAGTCTAGTCGTACCGCCCAAAGCTTGAGGCAGGCATGTTAGGCCCCTGCTCTTCGTTGCGTGGCCCTGCCAGAAGCTGTATGAGGAGGGTGAGGAGCACCTGAGGGACGCCATGCGCCGTCTGGACTCCATCAGCCACCCGGACTCCCAGGAGAGTGCCGCAGCCCTGCACACCCTGGCGCTCTGCATGTACCACACCAACCGCGCAGCTGAGGCCAGGGTGATGGTGGACAAGGCGCTCACTCTGCGCACGCAGCTGTTCGGTGAGCCACAGGGCAGCACACAGACGCTGAGGGCAGCTGGCAGCGGCTCATGCTCACCACAGCCGATGCAGCTGCGCAGGCACGAGCCACCAAACCCTCAGCCATAGCAGCAGGCACAGCACATGCGAGTATGTCACATGTCAACCACTGCTCCCCATGAATTACAAGTGCCCATCGGTGCAGCAAGTAGCGCATAGTCAGCTCCTGATGTGGCTTCTGGTGGCCATGGCGTACAGGTTGCCAGCCAGCCATCGTCTGCAGAACCATGCTTGAAATTCTTCCCCAAGCGCGGCATCTAGCTATCTTGGTGTGGCTAAATGCAGGCACTGACCACCCCTTGACTCTGGACTCCAAAGCATTCCAGGCAGAGATGATGCACAAGGTGAGGGGCAGCGCACAGTGCTGATGCCATGTGTACCCACAGCCTCTGCACCCGCGCTGCGATCATGGGCCTTGTGCAGCAGCACTGGAGCTTGCCTCAGTGAGAGCCTGACTCGCTGCCAGAGTCAGAGCCTGGCTAAACCACGGCCAGTGGTCATAGATCTGTGCTGTGTGGCTGTACATGGTGCAGGAGAGGCGATTGAAGGAGGCAGAGGTGTTGCTGGCCTCCATCTTCAAGAGCCGCAACCGGTCCTATGGAGGCGAACACCACGCCACACTGGCCAGCATGGGGCAGCTGGCTGACTTGCTGCGCGAAAGCCGGAAAGAGGAGGACGCGGACGAGATGGAGCGCCGCATCATTCAGGTGACACTCTCAGGCGTCTCCGAGGGGCACATTGGGTAGAAGGTGGGGTAGCAGCTGCTGGCACAAGGAGCTGCATGCGACGTGGTCGTGTGGCCATCTCACAGTCACAAGCCTCTGCTCCTGGTTTAGTCATCGCTGGCCTCCAGGTCTCATCCTGGAATGCAGCATTGACTTGGGCTGGGGCAGAGGGGAGACTCATGCCAGGCGGAGCAAGCAAGGTGGTAGTCCGGGCACCCCTGCCCTGCCTTTCCACACGGACCTGGTCTACACGTAGTGTCGCTAGGGGCTCGTACCCAGGCCTAGTGCCCTAGTGGAAAGAAAGAGAAGGAACCTGTCATCAGCAGGCAGGGCAGCCTGGCAGGAGGAAGCTGCATCAAGCGCTGGTGTGGGAGGCACTTCAGGGGCCAGCGGCATTGCACATGCGCAGCCCTCACGTCTGTCACAATGCCTCCACAACGCCCCTGCTGTGCAACCACTCTGCACACCACTGCCCCGCCTGCTGCAGGTGGGACGCCAGCTGCTGCGCTACACCAAGATTGACAAGTTCCGCTCCCTTGCCTACATCACTGCCTTCCTGGCTCGCCGCGACCACTTGCTAGACAAGGCTGCCATGTTCCTGGCCAAGGCAATGGTTGTTTTCAACGAGAAGCTGGTGGGTGTGCTTGGGCAGTCATCAGGGGGCTGCAGTGTGCATGATGCAAGGACCATGTGAGTGGTGAGACTAAGGGCCTTGATGCTGAGCATGAAACAGCCCAACAGACATGCCCTGGAAGCAAGCTCCAGCAACAGGCATGTGCTGGCAGTTGCCCCTCTAGTGACACTGACATCTGAGCTGGTGGAAGCTTCCAGGTGCTGGTAGCCAAACCGCCCTTAGTCCCTAGCCACTCGTCCTGGTCCCACTTGCAGGGAGCTGAGAACGAGCTGACCGTCATGACCAAGGGGCAGCTTAATGAAATTATTGACAAGGTTTGGCCAACCAGCTCGACCAGATCGACCAGATGTCTGACCATGTTCCTGGCACAGCGGTGGCCAGTGTGGCTGTGTCCCCGTGCTCTCAGCCTCATCATCCACAACCTGCCTGTCTATATTGCTCTTGTCAGTGTGTGAAGCCTCCGCGATGTGGGACAATGATTACAGCCAGGCATATTGGGTGGCAGGACTGTTCCTCTTTGCCCAGGTCAAGTGGATTGGGACCAATGCGTTGGAGCAGGCACAGCTGTTCACAGACACGATCCAGTACGGGGTGGCTGAAGTGATGTTCAAGCAGGTGAAGCAACAGAGAAGGAATGGTAGGCTCAGCAATGCCAACTCCGCCGCACAAAGCATAGATGACACAGCAAACACAAAGGCATGTCATGCCACGTCATAATGATAATGATGATGTCACATGTCTATCCTTTCGTAATTATCAAGTAAGGACGAAGTACTGTTTGCTCCAACAAACCTGCTGAAATGCCAATTGCACCACACAATCTCACCATGCAGCAGCTGCCATGTTGCTTGGGTGCCAACATGTTGCTTGCTTGTGCTGCACCTGACACAGGCCTACAGCATCAGTCGCCTGGTGTCGCCTGAGTCTGACCACAAGCTGCTGGCTCAGAGCCTTGTGGATGCACTGCTAGGGCAAGGGAAGGTGAGGCAGCTGTCCATAGGCTTGGGCACAGCACATCTTATGGTAGTGCTCAACAACACCATTCACAAAACACTCCCCTATGTCATGGACTGTGGGTGGATGTCCTTGCAGGTGCAAGAGGCCAAGGGAATCATGCGTTCAGCAGGGCTCAGCCGTAAGGGCATGAAGCAGAATATGCCTGCCTCCTATCTCAGGTGAGAGCCACCTGGCAACCCCCAGCTGTACAGTGGGACAAAGGCCAGTGGTGATAGCAATTGGATAGGCCAGTGGTGAACCCCTTCACACATCTTGGTAGCCCCTGGCAGCCCTGCAACACCCTGGACAACCCATCACAACGCTGCAGATGATAATAACCCTGCCAGCGTATGTTCATGACACGGCTACCTCCTTCATACCCAATCAATCGTGTGTCGCAGGTGGCTTAACACTCGTGTGGCAAAGTACATGGATCAGAATGCCGATGCAGACGATGACTAGCTGTCATCCCTGTCATGCAAGCTGTGGCTGTTGCTATTCACCCCACCATGGCAATAACCCTTGAGGAATCTGGGTAAAGGGTGGTGTGGAGTGCCCTATTTTGACAGTTAATCATGCATGAGGTTAGTGGCTCAAGACATTTCTCATCTGTCACACTGCACATAATGCTGGCATGGTGCATGCCTTGTGCATGGAATGCATATGCATCACTGAACTTCCTGCCTCGCATAAGAACATGCCTCTTTGCCCACACAGGCGCATGACACTTGCATGTGATGCATGTGTCAGATATGTAGGTATGTATGCGGAAATACATCTACAGCAGTTATGCACGTTGCGAACTAGAGAATGTTGGTGGTTGGTCTGCCAGGTCGTGGTCTGCCAGGTCGTGGTCACGCCAGGCACTGCCAGCAGCTGCGTCGTTGAGCAAGGAACACAGTAATAGATAGGAAGTCTGAAAAGTGACAGCGGTCTGGTCACAGCATGCCAATTTGTGGAAGGGGATCAGTGTTCTGTGTGACTGGCTAGAGAGCAGGAGAGCATGCCTGATCCAACGCCCCCCGTGGCTGGCTCATGTGCCAGCAGCGAGCTACTCCCAACCATCAACACGCAGATCAGCAGCAGCCCCGCCTCAACCTGTGAACTCCGCATTCCCTTTGACCTCTCAGCTGGCAACAGCTTGCAGTGTTCAACCCAAGCAGTTGGGCCACCATCAAAACCCTCTGATGCTGCAATTGCAGCAGTGTCTGGGTATTGTGATCAGCTAGGAAATGGGCTACGGTAGACTCGCCAGGCACTGCTGGTCTGTCTGCCAGGCTGCTAAGTACGCCGCTTTACGCCACTGAACGCCATTTGTCTCGCTCCGCTACGCCGCACTGTAAGCTGTCTCCGCTGATGAGTCCGCTGAGGTCTCCCCTGCAGGTCTCAACTGTCAGCAGCTAACCAGCAGCTAAGGACGCGTCAGCAAATGCAACGTGTTACAGTCCTGCTTTGAAACCAGAATGTGTTTTGAAATGCGCATGCAGATCTTTCCCAGCCCTGCATGCGAGATCTGGGTTTGTCATGTCTTACTTTGTCATGACGGTTGTTAGTTGTTCTTGGCTTACTTAAGGCTGAGCGCTGCTTAGTGTCGGGACTTCGGATTTCAAGGACTTCGGCGGGACTCTGGATCGGATGACTGGTTCAGTGACGTAGGAATGCGATGAGAAGTGTTTTACTGATGCCATCTTCTTGACGATGTAAGTACAAAGCACTGCCACGCTAGTCGGAAGCTGTCTACGAGTACGTAGTCAGCCACAGCGGCAACATGTATCTGGCGGCTGCAGCCGGAGTTTAGTTCGCAGCCAGCCATGCATCCTGACCGCGCAGCAGCACTGTAACATTTGGTTTCCTCGCATCGATCATCGGCCTGTGCTCTTGCCTCACGCAACGCAGTAATCGAGCTTTTGAGGTACTTTTGGGCAGTACCTCCGGTGCAAGAACGCCGAAGGCTCAAACTGACCCATTAACACCATCGCAACGTAAGCTTGCCCAGCTGCATTAACCGCTGACCTGCAGTGTTTGTACCTGCAGTGTTTCGAATGCCTACCCGCGAAAGCGGTGCCCACCTGCGAAAGCAGTGACTACCCGCGAGAGCGGTGTTTACCTGCGTTAGCGGTGACTACCTGCGCAAGCAGTGCTTTACCTGCTGCATGCAGTGCTACCTGCTCTTTGCAGTGAACTCTGGACTCCGTACCTCGCGGGACCTTAGTACCTCGCGGGACCAGCTTCACTTCGCAGCCGAGTTGACATGCAGCTCACAGCGACGCACACCACCATCAACCCCACCACCACCCTCACGATACGTTGACATTGTAAAGCCAGCCATGTTTCATTGGTTGTGTCTCAGCTTCTACCAGTCCATTAGGGCACACAAGTAGGCCAAAGCACCAAGCACGGTGCCTCCAGCTACAAAGCCATCAACACTAACACTAACACAAAGCTACAAATCATTACCTACATTCCACTGACTCAATCTACCATCATGAGCCTCACCCCCCAAACACCCGAATAGCACACATCACCACCAGTTGTTGAGCTGGGAGCACGTCCCTATGCTCACATGATGCTGACACCACCTGACCCACTGACGCCAGCTGACCCACTGACACCAGCCGCTGAGCTGTGCGCATACACAAGACACATACTCCCGCTACCCACAATCCACACCAAGGACAACCTGCAGCAGCAGGTCAGCACATCATTGGCATGACAAGCAGAGCTAGATCAGCTCAGCAGCCAGCCACAGCTCTCAAGCCGCTAGCGACAAAGCTAGTGCACACTCTCACAACCCAGGCAACACCTAGGGGAAGCACACAACGACAACACACGCAGAGGGCGCGAGGCAATCAGACTCCGAACAAATACAACACAACGCAGGGGAAAGAAAACCCGAACACACACAGCAAGGGGCGCGTCTAACGTCCTGGGCAATGAGATCCCGAACAAATACAACACAACGCAGGGGAAAGAAAACCCGAACACACACACGCAGAGGGCGCGTCAAACGTCCTGGGCAATGAGATCCCGAACAAATACAACACAACGCAGGGGAAAGAAAACCCGAACACACACAAACACGAAGGAGTAACTCTCCACACGCAGATGTACAGTACCAGCGCCACCGAGCGGCTGCACTAGCTGGCAAGAAGGCCGGTTCACGTCGAGAATACCACATGTGTCGCACAATGGTGTCTTCCATGTGCACAACAGTTCGGTTCACCCAACTGTTCACGTTTACCACCACCTCTATCAATCACAACATCTACCAACTTCTCTTGCTACCACCTTCTCTTGCTTTCTTATGCATCACTCGGCTATTGATTTCACGTCCGGACATGTCATCACCGCGAGCTGACGCCAGCTCTAGAGTGGAGAACAAGACAACATCGACACACTTAGCTCGTGCTCTCTTGCACCTGGTGTGCATGTAGCGTGGTGCATGACTGCTTGTTTGCATGTAGCATGTGCATGTCTGCTTTTACCTGCCTGTCTGCTTTCAACTGCTTGCCTGCTTTGTGTTCGAATGACTGTTTCACCCAGACAATGCAAGCTCCGGGACGTAGCTTTTTGGAGTGGGGGAGAGTGTTACAGTCCTGCTTTGAAACCAGAATGTGTTTTGAAATGCGCATGCAGATCTTTCCCAGCCCTGCATGCGAGATCTGGGTTTGTCATGTCTTACTTTGTCATGACGGTTGTTAGTTGTTCTTGGCTTACTTAAGGCTGAGCGCTGCTTAGTGTCGGGACTTCGGATTTCAAGGACTTCGGCGGGACTCTGGATCGGATGACTGGTTCAGTGACGTAGGAATGCGATGAGAAGTGTTTTACTGATGCCATCTTCTTGACGATGTAAGTACAAAGCACTGCCACGCTAGTCGGAAGCTGTCTACGAGTACGTAGTCAGCCACAGCGGCAACATGTATCTGGCGGCTGCAGCCGGAGTTTAGTTCGCAGCCAGCCATGCATCCTGACCGCGCAGCAGCACTGTAACACAACGGCTGTCAAAGGACAGCGCACAGTGTGACAGCTATGAAAAGGCTCCGTTTGCCTTAACTCGGTCTCTTACTCGGCGCAGGCGCAATTGCTGCCAGCGCCGAGTACTGGTCGGCTCTACCCCAAGCTTTCGTACCGGTGTGGCTAGATGCCGTACAATCACCCAAGGTAAGGCGCGCACCAGCCCCGCACCAACAGCAGCCCCGCACCAACAACAGCCTGTGCTTGTGTTGTTGTTCGCAGTGCACAAGAAGGGAATTGGCCTCGCAATACTAAATGTTAGTTTTGATGAGGTGCCCAGTGGTCAAGGGGGATTAGCCCCTTGAACGAGTGCCACCGGAATGGGGTTGGTAGTCGTCAAGGGTGCGACCGAGGATGCTTCAATTTGATTGTAGCGGAGTGAGATTACCCACAGCCCAACATGTTGTTCCTTGTTGAATGAGTTTTGTTGGCCTGCCAGGTCGTGGTAGTGGTTGGTGCCTTTGAGAGTGCAGCAAGCCTGCTATTGGGTGAGGGAGAGTGCCAATGGACCATGTTCCTATGCTGCCTCAACTGTGCGTGCTCCTAGATGCTTACCTATTGTGCACGAGCAATGGTATAGCATGCGCAGCCTGTTCCGAGCTCTGGTTCTGATGGGTCCATGCTCTAGCTGAAAGTCGCCATCTGTATCTCTACAGGCTGTTTCTAGAGGCTGGAACACGTGAAAAACACAACTTTGTGCAGACCCTTCTCATGTGAGAGATGTCTGTGTATGTCGTCGTGTATGTTGCGAATGGAAGCCACTAATGCCCGCGGCTGAGCCCATGCAAGGAAAGCGAGGGCGGCATGACGCAGATGACAGAATTGAAGGGGGCCGGTGCCATGCTGCAGACCTGCCGCAAGATGGTGGGCCCAACAGCGGCAAGCCACCAGACACACTAGTGAGTTCCGCAACAGCCGGGTCAGAATAGTTTAGCTGTGAACAACCCCCAGTCCTGTGAGAGGAGGCTGAACCGCACCAGGGGCCTCATGTGCTGAGTGGGCAGGGACTGCAACTCTGCTCTCAGCCTCCAACAGTCAAGGAAGCCTCGTGGCGCCCAACGAAGCTGTGCTGGTGATTAGGCCGAGCAGCGGCACCAGCCCTAGGCAAGGAGTACCCTGGCCTGAATCTCACAAATGTGAGACTGAGCACCCCAAGTCTGTGGCTATGAGCTGGGAGAGCAGGTGGCGGCCGCTGGAGCTGTGCTACTGGCCAGACCAGGGAGCTCTGCCAGCCAAGGGCAAGGAGTACCCTGGCCTGGGCTACAAGCGGCTGCGAGACAAGCCCCCCAAGGCCCAGGAGCAACAGCAGCAGCCTGTTGTGGCACAGTAGTGTGTGCCCCCCCCCCACTTGAAGCTGTCATCAGCTTACAATTAGTGCATGTTTTGTCATGCCAACTCTACATCATAGCCCTCGGGTCAGGCAATAGTGTAGGTGGTAGGCGGGCTCATGTGCCATGTGCACTGGGTTTACTCCACACAGCCCAATAACACTGTTTGAGCCGGATCTAGTTAGTGGCTGCTAGTGGTTACCAGTGGCTGCTAGTAGGTACTTCTGATCCGGCTCAAATGGAGGCCCTAGTGATGGACAATGGGGTTGAGCACCCCATCAACCTGTGGCAGCCAGGGCCATCAGCCAGTGGCACAGTAATGTATGTGTGCACAGTACTGTGTGCACCAGGCACCTATTTTGTAATGGACATGCGCAGCATGGGCGGCTTGCATCTTTTAAACTGACTTGCATGTCTGATCTTTAGCGAACTGAGTACCTGTTCTTTTCTTACAGTAGGATGCTTCTGTTGTTCTCTGTGCAAGGTGCTCCGAACCTAGGCGGATGCACCGAGCACAGAAGTTCACAGTTTACGTACACCTTTTCCCTTTACACGTGGATGACTAAGAATGTGAATGGTTTTGAGTACTTAAGGCTCTGTGAGGGCAGAGTCAGGCACCTTGGCTCAGAACTCTATCTGACCCCGGGTCCTGTCTCGTTCTCCCGCCCTCACAGGTAAGCCGTGCTCTGTTGGTCATCTCTGCTATGTTGTAACCTTGGCTCAGAACTCTATCTGACCCCGGGTCCTGTCTCGTTCTCCCGCCCTCACAGGCTCCCTGGTCTCAGCTCCGTTACATTGGTGCCTTCTCTCTCGGGAACCGCAGTGCTCTTCCCTCGTCTCTCCCACTCCACCGCTCCTCTCTCCCACTCCGCATTCTCTCCGATAATCCCGCGCCGCCATGAACGCGGAAGAGATCGCTCAGATGCAACGCGTATTTTCGGAGCAGCAGGCCACAATCCAGCGGCTGGAACAGCAGCTCGCGCAACTGTCCCTGCAGCAAACCACTCCGGCGGCGCCCGCGCCGGCTCCTGCTCCTGCTCCTCCTCCTACTCCCGCTCCTGCCCCTCAGCAGCGTATGCCCCGTGCCAATCCACCCGCCACTTTCTCTGGAAGCCGCACCACGGACGTGGCGGCTTGGCTATTCGCAGTGGATCTCTTTTTCACTATCTCCGAGCTGACGGACGCCCAACGGATCGTCTACGTCGCCACCCTCCTCTCCGGCCATGCTCTCCTGTGGTACCGCAGCAGCGTCAGCTCTTTCACCTCCTGGACGTGTTTTGTCGCTGCGTTCGAGCGGCAGTTCGCGCCTGTCAACCGGCTGCGCCATGCAAGGGACCGCTTGGCAGCTCTCACCCAAACGAGCTCCGTGCGGCGGTACCTTGGCGAGTTCACAGCGCTCTGCCTGGAGGTCACGGACCTCTCGCCCGCCGAACAGCTCGACCGGTTCATCCGGGGCCTCAAGCCCTCAGTGCGGCGTGAGCTGGAGCTGCGCGAGCCAACCTCTTTCTCCGAAGCCTCCACCATCGCGGATCGGGTGGACGCCATCTCCTATTCCACCTCAGCCTCCCGCTCCTCCTATCGCCCTCCCTCCACTCCCCGCCCTTCCCGCCCTGAGACTGCCGCGGTGCCCATGGAGCTGGACGCCATGCTCCACACCAGCCCAAGCCGCAGCCGTGGCACTCGTCTCTCCGATGCTCAGCGTGCGGCTCTGCGGGACAGCAAGGCGTGCTTCTACTGCCGCAAGGCGGGGCACACCATGAAGGACTGCCCCATCCGCCCTCCCCGCCCAAACGTCGGCAGCGGCCCACGGAAGGGGGACCGCCGCTAGACGTCGCCTTCCGGACCCTCCCACCACCCCCTTCCACCACCCCCTCCCACCCCCTCCCACCCCCTCTCACCACCCCCTCCCAGCCCCTCTGCTTTTCCACCTCCTCTCCTTGTCCTCCCCGGTGCGCTCGTCCCCACCGCGCACCTTACTTCCTCCTCCCTGCCCCTGCACCCTCCTACCCTGGTCTGCATTCCACCTGCCAGCCGTACACTGGTAAGGTGGACACTGCTGGCCGGCCCTCCCTGCAGGTTGTCAGATCCATGCCCTTACCCCTGCAGCATGTTAGACCTGCTGGCAGCATTCTGAAGCAGCCTTCTGTGGCTGGCTCCACGCCACCGGGACGACCTCGTAAGGTCGTGCGGTTCTCCCTGCCCCTACCTGCAGCTCTAGGTGGCAGCCCTCCTCGCCCTCCCCAGCCTGGCCGGACAGCCCGCCCAGCTGTGTTGCAGCGTGCCAATGCTGATGCACCTGCCTTCCTCCATGTCAACTCCTTTGCCGTGCTGGCTGTTCAGGACCAGCCGCCGGCCGATTCTCTCGCTCCCCGGTCCTTACCTCCTCCCCCTGCCCCTCCGTGTCCCCCCCCTGCTCCTTGTCCTTCCCACACCTCCCCGCCCACTCCCACTCCCACCCCCACCCCTTCCCCCGCTGCTGCGCCCTCCCCCATCGTGCTCACTTCCCTGTCAGCCAGTGGCAGCAGCCCATCTTCAGAACTGATCATCCTCCATGGCACCTTTGCTGGTCACCCAGCCAGGTCCATGGTGGACAGCGGCGCCACCGGCAACATCGTCAGCCAGCAGTACCTCATGCGCAATGGGCTGCACTTGGCTACCACCCTCTCCCCCCGTCGCCTCCTCCTCCCAGGCCCTAAACACACTACCCTACCCACCTACACCCTCCCACCGTGCTCCATCCGCATGGGTACCTACCGCGATCGCTTACAGCTCTCCATGGCAAACATCCCTAACCCTTCCTTTGACATCGTCCTCGGCAAGCCGTGGCTGGCAGCCAAGAACCCGTGTGTGGACTGGATCAACAACGTCGTACGCCTGGATCACGCCGGCTCCACCCACACCCTGACCCCACCCCCACTCACCCCACTCCAAGCGGATCAGCTAAACCTGCTGTCGGCGCCACGCTTCCGCCGGGCAGCGCGGCATGATGAGGTCTTCATGGCCCTGCTCACCCAGCAGCCCAACCCCTCTACCTCACCCTCTTCCTCCGCCCCTGCCCCTGATCCACCCCCTCTCCACCCCAAGGCGGCAGCACTGGTGCAGCAATACCCCTCTGTCTTTCCCAAGGAGCTGCCTGCAGTCCAGGACATGCCCCGCCGCTCCGTGGACCACACCATCCATCTCACCGGTCCTGCCCCCTCCCCCCGTCCCATCTACCGCATGTCGCAGCCAGAGCTGGACCAGCTGAAGAAGCAGCTGGACGACCTCCTGGCCAAGGGTTTCATCCGGCCATCCACCTCCCCCTTTGCTGCCCCTGTGTTGTTTGTGCGCAAGAAGGACGGCAGCCTGCGCCTCTGTGTGGACTTCCGTGCCCTCAACCAGCAGACCCTCAAGAACCGTTACCCCCCTCCCCCGCATCGATGATCTGCTGGACCAGCTGTCAGGTGCCCAGGTCTTTTCCAAGATCGACCTCCGGTCTGGGTACCACCAGATCAGGGTGGCTGAGGACGACATCCCCAAGACCGCCTTCCGCACCCGGTACGGGCACTATGAGTTCACTGTCCTCCCCTTTGGCCTCTGCAATGCCCCAGCCACCTTCCAGCAGCTCATGAACGATGTCTTCAAGCCCCACCTAGATGACTTCGTGCTTGTCTACCTAGATGACATCCTTGTCTTCTCCAAGTCAGCTGCTGACCACGAGCGCCACCTCCACCTTACCCTCTCCCTCTTGCGGCAACACCAACTGTGCGCTAACCTGGCCAAGTGCGCATTCTGGCTGGACACCGTGGACTTCCTCGGCCACATCGTCTCCGCCGCCGGCATCCAGCCAGACCCCACCAAGGTCAAGGCTGTGCTGGACTGGCCTGCCCCACAGGACAAGCACCAGCTACGGTCGTTCCTCGGCACCGCCAACTACTACCGGCGTCTCCTACACCACCATGCCCACCGTGTTCTCCCTCTCACCGACCTGCTGCGTGATGAGCAGCCATGGCGTTGGGGCGAGGCTGAGCAGCGTGCCTTTGCCGACATCAAGGCAGCCATGGCCAGCTCCCCCGTCGTGCGTCCCCCTGACTTCTCCCTCCCCTTCACTGTCAAGACTGATGCCTCCCTCTTTGCCATTGGTGCCGTGCTTACCCAACAGGACTCCTCCGGCGCCGAGTACGTGGTGGCCTACGAGAGCCGCAAGCTCAACCCGGCTCAGGTCAACTACCCAGCCCATGAGCGTGAGCTCCTGGCTGTGCTCCATGCCCTCACCACCTGGCGCCACTACCTACTGGGTCGTCCCTTCATTGTGGAGACTGACAACAGCGCCACCACCCATGTGCTGACCCAGTCCAACCTCACCGGGCGCCAGATGCGGTGGACCCAGCGCCTTGCGGAGTTCGACATCACCTTTGTGCACAAGGCTGGCAAGCACCACACCGTGCCAGACGCCCTCTCCCGTCGCCCTGACCACCAACTCACCGCCCTCTCCATCGTTGACCCTGACCCCTCCTTCTTCTCCACCTTTGACCGCCATGCGCCATGAGCCTGGTCTCAGCTCCGTTACATATTTGAGCTTCTGCTTACATACGAGCATGTGCGTCATGCCAACATATATTACCCCACCCTTGAAAGGGGATGGAGACAGGGAATCAGGTACTGCCCCAGAGAACAGATCCGGGTTGCGAGCTATGGAACCCCTAGTTGTAGGGAAGGTATGTGCTGTCCTAAGCTGTCCACTGTTAGCTACATCGCATCACATCTTGCCAAACAAACCTTGTCCAGCATGCTTGGGCCAAGCAGACCTCCTGAACCTGACACCTCCATGACGTGCTGCTGAAATCCCTGCCATTGGTCATGCTACCCGTGGACCTCGACCATTCCCCATTGGGCTGCCCGCCTGTCAGACAGGTTGCAAGGTATTAGCTTGACACATGTGACGACTGGCGCGCTGGCCTGCCTCAAGGCGCAAGCATGACGTCCTGGTACGCAACCAGAAACTCGGCGATCATGCCCCTGTCAGGTGTGACGTTTGACATGCCGTACCTGTGACGCAGCAGCCAACAACACAAGGGGGCAGCCAGCAGCTTTGTGCAACCACAGCACTGCTGCCATTCACATCTACAGTTCAGCAGTGAGCACCTGACCAGGGCTTAGCAGAGGGCGTACGGAGCAAAACTCGCAGCAGCGGAAGAGACATGTACAAAAAGCTCAGGCCAGTGTCAAAGGTGTTGCCCAGAGCAGAATGAAGCATTTTGGGCCGGGGTTGAATTTTGGCTCAAGCACACAACAGGGCGGGGCAGGGCGGGGCAGGGTGGGGAGCTGCCACTGACATTGGAGCACTGCCGCCTGACACTGCCTCAGGGTTAGCCACCAGGGTTTTGACCCCCTCCTTCAGGTCCTCCAGCAGCTGTGCCACCACGTCTGTCTTGCCATTCACGTGCGCCGCAGTGAAGCAGAAATGAAGGGCTGCAGCAACGGGTGAGGGCAGGCAGCAGGTGGGTGGGAGTTCCACGTCAGACAATCAGAGCTGCATGGTCCACCTGGCGCTGCCCTAACGCAGGCTGTGGTGCACTTGTCGCTTCACAGCATGCAAGCTGAGTGTTGGAAGGAAGCCTTGGGGTGGTTTGACAGTGTGCAGGCACAGGGCACAGACAGCACTCTCAGCTGAAACACACAGACCAGCAAGTGCACCCAGCCACTGGCATAGCTTGCATGCTTGCCACAAGCGCTTGCAGCTGTGGGTTGTTTGTGGGTTGCACGAATCTGTGTATGTGTGTGTAAAGAGGGGTATGGGAGGGGAGGGGAGGTAGGGGAGGCACGAGGGAGACGAGTGGAGCAGCCCACAGCCATGACATTGAGGGGTCCTCACCTGCAGGCTGCTGCAGCGCATTGAGGCTCCAGTGCTTTGCGGTCATCAGGTCCTTCAGCTGCACAGGAGGGGCAAGCTGGAGGTGCTGGCTGGGGCAGGCCAGCTGCTGCCAGGGCCTTCCATGCAATCAGCACCAGCACTAGCTCACCCTTGGTGTCACACTGCCTGTCCTTACATACTCTGAAAGCAGGATTGGCCCGCTGCCTATTTCCATTGTAACCTGGCTGAAGAGTGACGGGCCAGTGAGGTGTTCATGAGTGGGCTGCAACGGGCTGCTCACGGCTGCTACAGGCACAGCGCAGCCGCAGGAGCTGCACAGCCGTCCCAGCTTCTGTGAGGTGTCCATGTGACCAGTGTGGCCACCCCCTGGTGAGCAGCACCTTGACAGAGCCATGCCTGGCCACACCAGCCTCATGGGCCATGGGTCAGGTGCAGGGCAGGAGGCGCTGCTTGCTGTAAGTGACACCATTTGCTTGTGGGTGAGTCCATTGCAGGCTGGCAGAGCTAGCAGCCCTGGGCGGCGGCACTGATGGTAGCTGGTAGCAGTCTGGGCAGCTGGGAACAGAGTTGGCCCCAGCGCAAGGTACTGGGTGGTCTATAGGGCGCATGTACCCAGAGCCATAGTGCCACCAGGTGCAACCACACCGTAGTCAGGAGGGGCCATGAGGTAACCTGGTAGCTGAGACAGTATGGGTCCCTGGCCAGCCTGGCAGCAGCAGTGGGTGTGAGCGGCTACCTTGTACACATTCACGCTTGACTTGCGGGCCGCTGCAAACGCCACCAGGCACATGTCCGGGTGCCCCAACACCTGCAGCTCAGGTATTTGCTGGACACCCTCCCTGAACCTGCACCCAGTACACAGCGCCACGCAAGCCCGCCATGAGGTGATGTTGATGCACAGGCAGGAGGTCACTCAGGAGGATTCAGACTGAATTGAGTTCACAATCACAATGTTCACATGCTGTGCTCAGTGTAGTCCCGTGACGGCCTGGTGGGGTGACCACACCCTCTGCCCTGGTGTTCGTGTGGCAAGGAGTCATGCCAATGCCTGTGGTGCAGGGTGTCTTGCAATGCTGGCTGAGCCCTGTGATAATAACAGTGGACAAGGCATGAAGAGGCAAACAGCGGACAAGGCACGGCTGGATGCAGCGCACACACTGACAGCCCTCACAGCATTGTCAGCAGCCAGGCCATGGCTTGCCTGGTGGCTGCCTCCATGAGCCTGCGGGTGGTGGCCAGGTAGCCCTCCTCGCCCATGGCCATCATGGCGGCCCAGGCTGTTGCTATCAAGGCTCCAGGCCGGCTGCCTGAGACTCAGGCCGCAGGTCAGCAGACTGGTCAGAGGTCAACCCTGGCATGCCCGGGCACCTTCACACCAGTGCTGGGCGATTCGCCAAAGACGTATTACTCAGTGTAATAAAAAGCATCAAAACCAGAGTTTATTATTACTTTTAATAAATAATAAACGATCAATTAATTGTATATCTAATATAAACCAAAAGAAATCGCAAAAATCGCCAATGAATTCTATACAAATACAGCATACTCCCTTGTAGGATCTGGATGCAATGTATCCCACATAGCCCCACACCCCAGCCCTTGTGGGTCAGCATGCAACAGGCTAGGCTGTAGCCCCACACTCTAGCCCTGGTGGGTCAGCATGCAACAGGCTGGGCTGTAGCTCAAGACCCTAGCCCTAGTGGGTCAGCATGCAACAGGCTGGGCTGTAGCCCCACACCCTAGCCCTAGTGGGTCAGCATGCAACAGGGTTGGGCTGTAGCCCTAGACCCTGTGCCCTAGGTAACGGCCCCTGGCAGATGCCCCAGCCATCCAGTAATCAATGGCCTCTTTGTAGGGGGACGTCTTGAGGGTGAAGGTCTTGTCAAGGTACACACGCAAAGTGCTGGACAGGTTAATTTGCGTTGTTGACATGCTGCGTTTACTGACATGCTGCAGTTACTGACCTCAACGCCTTCGTCAACGGCACTTGTCATTACAGAGCGTTGGGACGCTATGTGGTTGTTCTGCGATGAACGTTCTGGACAGGATAAGTAAAGTGCTGGACAGGATAAGTAATAAGCGGAGTACCAGACGGGCGGTGGAGCTATTACCGATGTAATAAAGTTCACTCATTTTGAGGACGGTTTTTTTGACTTATTACCGTTTTTTGCGTTGGATTATTACCGACTTATTACATTATTACCCAAACGCCCAGCACTGCTTCACACGCCCTGCTCCACTAGAGCTGTAGGCGGTGCTGAACACGAGACGGTACGTGAAATGGTGCATTGCGCCAAAAGGTGGCCAGTTCAGGTCATAGAGATGGCCATGACGTGCCCTAGTACTGCCACAGCAGCCTTGCTCAAACAGCACTGTGGGTCATGCTGGTGGTGCTGGGAGGGTGATCAGTCTTGCTGAAGGAGTGGCAGAGGATGTGGTGAGGGAGGCGAGACAGTTCAGTACATTGGGAGGTGGCTGGCTCAGGGTGAAGGAGTGCATGAGGGCGAGACAAGGGGTTAGGGCTAAGGTGGAGGTTGGGGTGAGGTACAAGCTGTGGAGGGGGTGCACCTCATGGGTAAGAGGTGCAGGGGGCAGGAGGTGAGGGCATTGCGGGTGTTGGGTGCTGCTGCCTGGCTGCAGGCTCAGTCAGCTGAGGAGCAGCGCTGCTTACCTGCCATGGTGGGAGATATGTACAGGCCCCCGCTCCAATCAGTGATGGAGGTGAACTGCACGCAACAGCAGCACGGGCCGCAGAGTCAGCAGCTGCAGCAGGGGCAGCAGGGGAGCAGCATCTGGAGGGTCAGCAGCTGCAGCAGGGTCGGTAGCAACTGGAGGGGCAGCAGGGGTAGCAGGTGCAGAAGCGCTAGCAGGGCCAGCAGCAGGAGGATCCCATGCCCTGCATCCACCTGGCGCAAACCCTGCCATCCAGCAGGATCCCTTGTGACCCATCCAGCTGTAGACCAGCTGTAGTGAGGGCCTGGGGTACCCCAATGTGGGTCCAGGGCAGCTCTGACAGCCAGGCCATGGCCCTGCTCCTCCCAGCGGCCTGCCCTGTCCCCCATGATCCCTTCAGCACTCCACACCCATGCAATAGTTTCCCCTCTCTCTGCCTGCCACCCCTTCCTCCCCTCCCCCATGACACTGGACCTGCCTCCCTGCGCCCTGCTTGCTGGTGCAGGCAAGCAGCACGGCGGCGCACGACTGCCTGGCCTGGGTCAGGATGGTGACAACGGGCCTATGAGCCAGGCATTCAACCAGGCACCACAGTGCAGGTGCCTCACATCAGCAGGACCTGGCTCTTACTTGATGTGCACGCAGCTCAGGGGAGGCGTACAGGACCACGCTGCTGCCCTTGTGCGCCAGCCCAAACTTGTGGGTGTCCACGGACATGGAGGTGACGCCTGGGACTGAGAAATCAAAGCCCGGGATGGGGTATCCCAGCTTGCGCGCAAAGGGCAGCACGAAGCCACCCAGACACGCATCAACGTGCAGGCAGACCCCTGCACGCCGACAGACCTGCAAGCAGGCAGGCGCACAGCCATGGCAAGGACTGCGATTATCATGCAATGATACTGCAGGTCCTGGGAACATGATGATGCAAGCAGAGAAGCAGACAAGCAAAGGATCTTGAAGCAGGTAGTAATGCAAGCGGGCAAGGAAAAGAAAAACACGAGGAAAAACCAAAGACGAACTGAGGCCTGAAACGCCACTCCCTTGCCAATGCCACATGCAGGCACATAGAGAAAGTGGCTGTGAGGGTCGGTGCCCGGACATCATGGAGCAAACACGATAGCCAGAAGGTCAACACCAAGAAAAGGTCTGGGGGTCTGTGCCCTGTACCTGAGCTGGCGCTGCGCCTTGCCTCACAGCACCTGGCTCTGTGATCACCCAGCTGCTTACCTGAGCTATGTCCTCCACTGCGTCCACCACACCATGAGGGAAGCAGGGCGCCGAGGCCACCACCACCGCTGTGTTGCGCGTCAGTGCCCGCCGTACAGTAGACCCTGCACAGGGGCACGCACCAGGAGTGCAGCGCCTGGCTTGCTGCTTCCAATCTCAGATGATGGTAATGATGATGATAGTGTCGTTACAAGAAGCTATCAGCCATTAAGCTGCATGTCCGCGCACCGAAGCAGGTGGAAACATTACAGGCACAGAATGCGATGCTTAGTTGCACAAAGGGTAGTGGGGAGGAAAAACATGTGCCATGCAAGCAAAGGGGCACACAGGCATGTCACTTCCCTCTGTGCTTAGGTCTGCCCGCCAGCCCCTGCCGGCGGCGCCTGACGCCACCCACCACTCAGCCGCAGGTCTTTGCCCGGCTGCACCACCACTAGCTTCATGGCGAAGTACTCCGCGGCTTTGAAGTACGCGGCGTGGGCTGAGCGGGCGATGATGATCTCCGGCTGGCGCACACCTCGCTTGGCGGCGGCCCAGTCACGCGACGCTTTCATGGCTAGCAGAATCGACTCCGTGCCGCCTGAAGCAGTGCCGGTGCCAGGGTCACACATTCAGGTCACACATTCACACGTCAATAAACATGAGCCAGCCGAACGCAGCTGGTGGCCCAGCTCTAGCACAGCTTTGAGACTCGCGGCTGCTCAGCAGCAGCAAAGACTGCGACGAGGACATGTGTGGGGCTCCGGGTGGCTGCGTGTATTGCTGCTGCTGCCGCTGCTGCTGCTGCTGCCGCTGCTGCTGCTGCCGCTGCTGCTGCTGCCGCTGCTGCAGCCTGACTTGCGAGAGGCTGCTTGACTTGAACATCAGGTGGTGCAAGGGAGCTGCCCCCTTGAAACCCATTCACTTCTGTACCCCTACATGCGATCACCCATGCAGCTACCTACCAGCTACCTGCCAGCAAGGGGTGAGCACCATGTTGGCACCCTGTGTGCTTCAGAGGTGCGGGAGGGCGGTGTGCAAGGGCCCACACCAAACACTGAGGAGAGCCAGGCAGGGCTATGGGACCAGAGGTGTTGTTGTGTTGTATTCAGGTGTGTGCATGCAGGTCAGGGAAGTGCAGAGTGGTCTGCTGGGCGGCCGGGAGCATGGTGACGTGCTGCTGTGCACGGACCTGAAGTCATGGAGCCACACACAGTGCTGGGTCCACCCCCTAGCATGCTCGCCGTCATGGCCACCACCTCGGCCTCCATCTGCCGGATGGAAGGCCAAGCGTCGGCATGCAGTGGGTTGGTGGTGCTGAACATGGTGAACACGTCTGTCAGCATCTGGCGGTGCCTGCGGCGTAACAGCAGCAGCAGCAGCAGCAGCAGCAGGAGCAGGAGCAGCAGCAGCAGGGGGGAGGTGGCGCAGGGCCACAGGCACAGGGAGTGATGGCGGGGTGAAGGGAGTCTGGAGCAGATCTGGGATGTAGGGGCCGTGGATTGGGAGGTGGTCGGGCCACTGCTGTACCAGCAGAGCTGTGTGGTGCAGCAGAGGGCATGCGGAGCCATTACTGTAGGCTGCCGCACAGACACATCTGGCTGCCTGGCTGGCTGGTTGGCAGTCCCAGCTGCAAGCCATCGGCTGCTCCTCACCATCGAAATGATGCCATGACCCGCTGCACTGTTGCCGAGACTGCTGCCGTGCTGTTTCGATTACACAGCTGCTGGCTTGCTACCATAGCTATACACTGCCGGGTGTGACCTGGCTGCCACACGTGCCATCTTCACTCACACAGAGGACCCAATGTACACCGAGCCTGACATATGGGAGCAGCCGTCCTCCACCTGCGCCCAGCCAGTGGTCACGCTTGCAAGTGCCCGCCTAGTAGCTAACAGAGTGCTAAACTGTGTGTCACAATGTTCAGCAGCTTGATCAGCAATAGCTTGCATGTGGGCAGACATAGTCTGCCTATGGGGCCCAGAGGTGGGGGCATTGAGGATGCCAGCTTGCAGAGTTTGTGTTGTAGCTGTGAAGTGCTACAAGCACAGCCTGACCTGGACGTCGCCTGCGGCCCTGGCTGTCGCCAACTGCAGGACAGCCTCAGCTGACATGCCTGCTTGGGGCAGCTGGAGCAAGGGTGTCCCAATCGTCTTGCGTGATTCATACAATGAGGCACGCTGTGTAGGCATGACAACGCAATGGGAGTATCAATGCAGGTCAGAGACGCACTCTGGCGCATGGTGTGAGGGGCTAGGGTGCACCAGATTATGCGCTGACCATTTTCTTTTTCTCTTTCTCAATCATGCTCTTTATGCCAGGCAGGGACCTGCACAGGGAGGCCATGCAAGAGGTCTACACAATTGGAGCCTATGCTTGGGATGACGTGACTGTTCGCAGCGTGGACCTGAAGACGCGGAAGCCTGCACGCAATACTCCAGCGCTCCCAGCTTGCACAGCAAGGCCCCGTAACCACAGCAAGACCACGCCGAACAAAAAGCCGACGATCACAAGCTCCCATGGTGCATATGCTTCAGCTCTAAAACTACGAAAGTAAGGCTCGCAGTGCCTTGTAATCACGGAGGTGACGTGTGCCACCGGTTGATGTAAACCTGGGGGGCATATCGCACGCAAGGTGTTTTGCACGTTCGCAACAGTCTCTGCTATCACGCCCATCTTTTGCTAAACGACCGTCGCAGCTGGACCAATGGTTCAGCGCTACAAAATATCAGAAATGTCACGTGTGCTGTTCATGACCCGTTCTTGTCACACAAAACGACGTCGATGAGCAGCATATCTATCTACATATCAGCATATCAGCATATCCTTGCAATTAGCACGACGCAGCGCACACGCTGGCCCTTGCTGTAGATGCACACATGTCCAGGCTGCTGTGGTGTAACGGTATGTAGCTCGTTGACTCGTCTTTGTCTCCCTCTGTGCTGTTGTTCCCAGACCAAGGGCACAGATCAACATAGTAATCATCGGTCTTTATTGTGGCTGACTTTCCATGGCTCCTTGCACATGTACACGAAGAGCATCAGCACCCATGACATCAACTCTAGCACCCATGTCCATGCCTCTCAGCCTCTGCACCTACATGGGAGGCGGCTTTAGCGGAGGCAGATGGCAGCCTCCTCAGCAACAAGGTATGGTACTTAAACGAGGCAAGCGACATCTGCCTGCTGTTTGCTTTTGATATGCGGCTAGCACCAAACCCGTGGCATGTACCCCAGCACTTCACCACCAGAACGCAAAGCACCATACGTGTTGTGGGCATGGCCTAGCATAGCCGCCTGCTGCTTGGCACGTGCCATAGACCAGTCCTGGTTGCCCTGTGTTGTATTGAGGTGTACTCCTGATGTATGGCTCCCATTGTAAGGCTTCCGGTGGGGCTCACGATGTGGAAATCTGTGCTCCCAATGTGGGGCTGGCCAGTCACGGCTGGCTGGGCAAGAGCCGAGACTGAAAGGGCCTGTCCAGCAGGTACCTGGGTGCAGCAGCCCCACAACAGTCAGCGCAACAGTCAGCACAACGGCCAACCCGACATTTAACGCAACAGTCAGCGCAACAGCCTTTGGCACATTCACCAGCAGGCCATGTTGGCCAGGCGCCACTGTACTCCTAACACCAGGCAGCTGCTGCAACACAGCAGACGCACCATCTGATCCACCTTGACACCGTGAGGGCGACTGGACACAGGTGGCCATGCAGAACATGGGTGTCATGAGTGGTTGCAATGGCCATGCTGCATGGCTGCATGCGTGGATAGCTTTCGCCTGACCAGCACCAGACACCAGGCAGCGGTGAAGAACGGGAGGTGTGCAAGATCAGGTGCCAGGCTAGTGGGCTGAAGCTGGCGTGGAGGCTGCTGTGCGTCACAGACCGGCCACCAGTTCCCACTGGTGAGCACACGCGACCTCCCCTCACCTCCGCAGCGCATCTGCAAGCTTCATGGCCAAGGTCTTGTCCGTGAGAGGGTCCACCACCATGTACAGCTCCAGCTGCAGGGAAAGGGTGCAGCTGTGACGTGCATCGCATGACTGCCCACAGCTTGAGAGGAGCTGAGAGGAGCTGAAGTGCTGGCAGCGCAGTGCTGGCAGTGGCACTCCTCCAGCTGTGGCGTGAATGCATTGCATGACTGAGCGGCGCACTGCAGTGCCAGACTCCTGCACACCTCCTCCTGTGCGGATGTGAATGCATTGCATGGCAGCCAGCACCCTGGAGGGGCCTGGGCACCAGGGTGGAGTGCAGGGGCCAGTGCAGGCTGTGGCCGACCCTTGAGGCTTGGGAGGAAGCTGGGAGGAAGCTGGGCCTCAGGGAGCAGTGGAGGGGCAGCGGTGCCAGATGCACCCAGGCAGGCAGGCTCCTGTATGAGCCCGCAGCTGCTGTTCAGTGACCCGGCAGGACATGGCCCAGCAGGCCAGCACACTCGCAGCCTTCCCATCGCCATAGCTATCTATGCATCCTCCACCCCTACTCTTATGCTAAACCTGACCAAGCTCCCACACGCAGTTGCTGCATGCAACTCAGGTTTGGGTTAGGGTTAGCGTTAGGATTGACCTAACCCATGCCATGGCACTCGCAGTCTCAAGCAGCAGCAGCAGCAGCAGCAAAGCCGGCAGGGACAGCAGCAGTGGTGTGGTAGCAGCGGCAGTGGCAGCAGCAGCGGCAGTAGCCGCAGTCGCTGCAGTGTCTGCCCTATGCTCCGCCCACCTCTGAGTCCAGCTGCGCCAGGATGGCCCAGCAGTCAGTGGCCAGCCACACCAGCTTGTTGCATCTGCCCAGCACCAGGCAAACACAGCAAGCAGGCATACACGCCGGGCACACAGCAAGCAGGCAGTGCTGGTGAGGATGAGCAGGGATGGAGGGGAGGGCACAACAGGATTTGTACTGAGCAGACGGGCAGGAGAGGAGAGAGGCAACAGGGAAAGGCATGCCCCGGGTCGATGGCCCAGACAAGGGGGCTGCCAGGCTGTCAGCCAACCAGCCCACCCCGCAACATCGGCATGCACCTGCACCTCTTCAACACCCACAGGCACTACACACGGTGCCGCAGCAGACCTGGTGCTTTTTCCTAGGTCACACTGCTGCTGCTGCTGCTGCTGCTGCTGCTGCTGCTGCTGCTGCTGCTGCTGCTGCTGCTGCTGCTGCTGCTGCTGCTGCTGCTGCTGCTGCTACTGCTGCTGCTACTGCTGCTGCTGCTGCTGCTGCTACTGCTGCTGCTACTGCTGCTACTGCTGCTGCTACTGCTGCTGCTGCTGCTGCTGCTGCTACTGCTGCTGCTACTGCTGCTGCTGCTGCTGCTGCTGCTGCTGCTGCTGCTACTGCTGCTACTGCTGCTGCTGCTGCTGCTGCTGCTGCTACTGCTGCTGCTGCTGCTGCTGCTGGTGCTACTGCTGCTGCTGTTCAGACTGCCCTCTGGGTAACCCACACCCACCCATCCAAACATGCACCATCAACGGCTACTCTTGCGTGCTCTTTAGGCCAGCTGCACACCAGGCTGCTTGCTAGCAAAGCCTGGGAGCAGGGGAGGGATGGGGTGCTTGGCTGCCCTGAGGCTGCCTGGAGCTTTCCTGCCCAGGGCCTGCTGACTACCCCATACCTTACCCATACCCCATACCTCCACCTCTCTCCCCCCTGACCCTCACCCCTCAACCAGCCCTGACCCCACCTAGCGCCAGGCGGGGTGTCCCACACCAGGCCATGCACCTGAGCGTAAGCCACAGCCAGCTGCCGCTGCGCCTGGGGGCTGACAAAGGGCTCCGCCCTCACTGCCTGCACCACCTGCAGGCACAACCTGGGAGACATAGTCTGCCAAAACCAACTAAACCATAAACCAAACTTCACAATTGCACTCTAGTGTTAGACTTACCTGAACCCTCTACTCCTCCTACCTTGTCCCCTCTCCCTCATATCCCATGCAGCCGAATATGGCGCACCATGGCCTAACTTGGCACACCTAGAGCCCTGTAAAGGCAACGGACAAGCCAAGCAATAGGCACCTGCCTGGGGTGTGGCCTAATCTGGCGCCAACCCTCTCTGCACACCTGCCTGCCAGCACTCCTGCCAGGCACCCCACCTGGCGCTTTGCACCCAGTCGAGCCATGAAGTGCCACAGGGCGGTGTGACCGTACTTGCCTCCTGCACGCCACCCACAGGTTGCACAACGTGTGACTGTACTGGCCAACAGTGTAATCACAGAGAGGAGATGGAGCACAGCCAATGGCAGCTGACGAAGCCTAATTGCTAGCCACTTGCACTTGCCGCACACACTGTGATAGCAGGCAGCCGGCAAGCCAGGGGTGGGGTTGCGGTGGGGTGGGGTGGGGTGGGGTGGGGTGGGATGGGGTGGGTGGGGTGGGGTGGGGTGG
>JASKMD010000015.1:4688175-4781565 GCA_030144725.1 Haematococcus lacustris
GCTGGCTGGGCTGGGCTGGGCTGGGCTGGGCTGGGCTGGGCTGGCTGGGCTGGGCTGGCTGGGCTGGGCTGGGCTGGGCTGGGCTGGGCTGGGCTGGGCTGGGCTGGGCTGGGCTGGGCTGGGCTGGGCTGGGCTGGGCTGGGCTGGGCTGGGCTGGCAGGGCTGGGGCTGGGCTGGGCTGGGCTGGGCTGGGCTGGGCTGGGCTGGGCTGGGCTGGGCTGGGCTGGGCTGGGGCTGGGCTGGGCTGGGCTGGGCTGGGCTGGGCTGGGCTGGGCTGGGCTGGGCTGGGCTGGGCTGGGCTGGGCTGGGCTGGGCTGGGGCTGGGCTGGGCTGGGCTGGGCTGGGCTGGGGCTGGGCTGGGCTGGGCTGGGCTGGGCTGGGCTGGGCTGGGCTGGGCTGGGCTGGGCTGGGCTGGGCTGGGCTGGGCTGGGCTGGGCTGGGCTGGGCTGGGCTGGGCTGGGCTGGGCTGGGCTGGGCTTTTAGCTCAGGATTTGTCGTATTTATTACACAATCCTCATCATCACAGTCTATTCCTGCTCCTGTTGTTGCCACCGCCCCTGCCCTGCCCCTGCTGGTACCATAGCTTGCTGCTTGCCCCTTCATGGTGGTTGCTGTACGGCCACCTGATGTCAGGATGAGGACAATCTGGCGGTACACCAGTTCCAGCTGCTGCTGCAGCACCAGCACCGGCTCCCCCAGAGTGGATGTTGCCACAAAGTACAGCGCACCCCGCGACATGAATACGATGAGCAGGGGGCCGGCTATGACGTGGTGGAGGCTGTCCCCCTGATCCTCTATCACGCCCACCAGGGCTGCCACCAGGGCTGCCAGACCAGCCAGGGAGTTGGCATCTCCATGGTAGCTGTAGATGGGCTTGCCAGACGAGGTCAGCACTACCAGGTGCTTGGGATGCCGGCGCCAGCTTGCATCCTCAGGTGTTTCACTCGTCCCAGCTGGCTCGACGCAGGCGCTGAGCCAGGCTTGCTCGTGAGGAGCTGGCATGTCGCGCGGCGGGGGGGAGACTGGCGCTAACTGCTCTGTCAGGTTGCATGCCTCGTTTCCCTGTTCACTGGTACCAGAGGAGGAGTCGAATGCAAAGGAGACGAGTTGGGACTGTAAGCGGTCGATTGGGATTGCGGGATCGACGCGAGTGTGCTGCACCAAGGCTTCCCTAGAATCCTCGTCATCAGACCCAGCTGCCAGAGAAGACTCCGTTCCTAGCGCCCCCGCTCCCTCGCCCCCGCTATCGATGTCATCACACACACGGTCGTCGCCAAGCTCGGAGCTCATTCCACCCCAAGACGGTTACTTCTTCTAGGCACGGTTCATGTCCCCCGCTCACACTCGCCATGCCCAACTTGCAAACCTGCAGCAGGGGCCGGCCTTCCGGGTCCAGGGCTTCCGGCTGCAGTGGCTGGGCCTCGTCTAGCGGCAGTACATGCGCATGCACTAGCTGTTCCTCAGGACGTAGAACGCCTCCCTGGCATGGTGAAGGAGGTGCAGCAACGGCTAACCATTCTGTAGCTGCTGGATAGTCACGCGTTGCTTGCCTGTGGCTAGAAGTGCCTTGTGTTGTAGGCGTTGTGGGCAGTGTGGGAGCGCACGAGAAGGAGTGGCAGCTCTAGAAGGAAGCTGCTAGGAAGGCTGGGACCCCACTCAATGCCGCTCTAGGCACCAGGAGGAGGAGCAGTAGAGCAGTTGCAGCAACGGAGCCAATGAGGGCCGGGGAGGCAACACTGCCATGTAGGGGGCGAGGGGCGATTGTCATGACGAGGGTGGGAAGGAACTGCTTTGAAACAGCCAACCTCGTGGCAGGCAAGCAGACGTTGTAGTATGGGGCTGAGCACCAGGGGGGGGGCAACACCATCCCAGCGGCAGCCATTCACCTGTGTTAAGAGGATGATACTTTTGAGGTATTGCATAGGCGGCAGCTCGCTCGTGGATAGATGAGCAAGACAATGGCATGAGCGCAGCGCAAGCTAGACTTGGCAGGATGGCAACAACAGACAAAAGATGGCCAGCCTAGCTAACGCTAGCCTGAAGGGCATGAGCTAGCAGGGCTACACAGCTCACCTTGCCACAGTGCTCAAGGTGTGGTAGGCCATGTGGAAGGGAAGCATCAAGCCATGCTAGGCAGAACCTGCAGCATGGCGCGCTTGCAAGATGGCAGCCCACTAGGTGGCTCACATACCTTGTGCCTCATCCCTTTTCTCATTGGTGTTGGCCTGCTTTGGCTGACTGCAATGTCACACCGTATCCAATAGTGGCCCTGCATCCTTCTTGCAGGTAAAGTGTGCATTGGCGACGCAGAGGTCATAGTTAGTAGAGGTAGTAGAGGTAGTAAAGGTAGTAGAGAGATAATAGAGGAAACAGCATACGAAGGACGGACAGCATGTGGTGGCGCAGCAGCGGCGGCAGGAGCCGGCCCGGGCGCAGCGGCATAAGAAGCGACAGAGAAGGCGGTCGATCCTATCTTGGCAGCGTGCTGAGAAGCGGCAGCAGGCAGATGTTTGCAGCAGCGCGGAGGCTGTAGGTCGATGAAACATTGGCGATGTCCCTTCAGCCTGGCCGTCCAATCCTTGTTTGCACCTTATTTAGGCTTTGTGTCTTGCAGCGTGAACCAAGCTTGCAGAGTTATGGCACAATGCAGGCATGGAGCAAGGGCCCTACATTATTGTAGTTGGCCATGGTTGCATGCCTGCGAGGCAGTTAGGTAGTGGCCATGGTTGCAAGCATCTACAAAGGTACAGGTAGCCAGATGCAGACTTACATGTCACTATTCAATTAGCTCTTGGGCTGTCAATTTGGTCCTGCGACGACTGCACGCGATGGAGTCGCAATGGGCCAGCATTAAATGCGCCTTGCAAGGCGCAACAATGCAGCGACTTCAAGGCCTCGACGATTTACGGGTGCGTCAACGTTTGTATCCAACGGCTAGGAACAGGGGCACTAGTGGCTGCGCACTCAGTGCAGCAGTATTTGAACGCTTGTGGGTCGTGCTTTCTGCTCCCAGAGGTTGCTGGAGCAGCCCAACAGCCAGCTGGACCGCGAACAGTTATGCGACCTGGTTGATACAGCAACGGAGCTGCTGCGGGACAACAATCACAAAGTCGTCCAGGGTATCCTGCAAGTCCTGTCCTTGATTGTCATTGCGGCGTCCGAGCCCGTCAAGCCCCACATGAACACGTTGCTACCGTTGGTAGTGAGTGGCTGCGCAACAGTTGACATCAGTGCACTGTACCTTCGCTAAAACCCGCTCTGTTCAAATGAGGGAAGCACTAGGATTGTGGCAAATCCCCAACTTTCCCTTCTGCTAACATGTGCTCTTTAGGTTGAGCGCCTTGGGGAGTCTCGGCAAGCTGTACGTGGCTCAGCATTCAACCTGCTGCTTGACATGTTCAACTGCATCAAGCCAGCTTACATGTTAGAAAAGATAGCCCGCTACTGGACCCACCGGGCCTGGAAAGTGCGGCATGGCATCATCCAAACCATCACGCAGCTGGTTGTCGACAACAACACGCCACTGCTTGGCACACCCGAGCAGAGCGAGTACATCATCAACGAAGTGGTGAACCTGGTAGAGGACCCTGAGTCGTGAGTGCCAAATCCTAGCACATACACACAAGTCCTCATAGCCCCATCTGTGAGATGCTTGCAGTGCAGTACATCATAATCATGACACCCGTCTGTCCCACTGGCCTCGCAGGAATGTGCGCACAGTGGTGTATGAGTGTTTGAAGGAGCTGTGGGTGGTGCTGGACAATGTGCTGCTGGACAACCTGAAAAAGCAGAACATCAGGCCTGCTGTGTTCAAGGAGGTCCTCACCTACCTTGATGAGGCTCGGCCCACCAACTACACCCTGCCAGACAATCCAGCACCTCCCAGCACAGCAGCAGTCACCAAGCGCTCTGTCTCACGGACCAGTGAGACCAACACAGCAACCAGTGCAGCCCCTGGCCTGGCAAGCCAACCAAGTGCCAGCAAGAAAGCAGGAGCTCGGGATCTCAGTGTAGCCGCATCATCACCCCAAGAGCCTGCAGAGCCTACCCCTATCTACGTCACATCTGACAAGGAGCTTGCTGCAGAGCTGGATGCCATGGTGACGCCCCTGAACGGCACCGTGGTGGACTGGCAGCAACGTATCAGCCACATGCAGCGCCTGGAGGGGTTGGCACTGGGCTGTGTGCCTGCCATGCTGGAGCCCCTCAATGAGTGCCTGAAGGGCCTGAGGGACTCCATGAGCAAGCAGCTGGAGGATCGCAGGTCAGCTGTGGAGAAGCAGGCCTGCATGACCCTGGGGCTGCTGAGCGCAGTCCTGGGCCTCCGCTTCCAGGAGCACCTGGTGTACTACCTCCCTGTGCTGTTCAAGATCCTGCCAATCACAGTGCAGGTGAGGGACACACCCTCCTTGCCATGTGCAAGCCTATCTCCTGTATACTTTCTAAGTTGCATGGGGTTCACTTTCAGCAGGGCCACAGGCAACACGCATGTAGCGATGACAACACGGGCACACCAGCGACTCAGCAATGACCTTGCGCTGTTGTTTGGCTGAAGAACTAGTGGAAGGAAATTGGAGGCTGGCCACGCAGGCTGGTGGCTTCTTGCAGCTGGTATCCCAGGTGCATGAGCATGCACACCCTCACATGGCTGCAGGTGATGGCAGAAGCAGCAGACACCTGTGTGAAGACACTGCTGGCCAACTGCCAATCCCACCGTGCCATCCCAGTGCTGGCCCAAACTGCAATCAAAGACAAGAACGCGCGCATCAGGCATGGCTGCGCCAGCTACCTGGCCGACCTGCTGAGCAGCTGGGAGCCTCAGGTCATCCTGCGCTGCTCAGATGACCTGGAGGCAGCCATGAAGTCAGCTGTGTCGGATGCCAGCGGGGACGCCCGGGCAGCAGCGCGCCGCATGTATGCCGGCTACGCAGCCATTGCCCCAGATGTGGCTCAGGCCTTCTTGCGCAAGTTGGACCCATCCGTGCAGGACAAACTGTGCAAGGCGGCAAGCAGCACGGTGCCCTGCAAACGAGGTGAGGCAAGGCTGGAGGGGAGGGTGGGCGCAGGCTGTCAAGTGTGCTATGTGGCTGGTAAAGACAGCTGCTGCACCAATGCACCATGATGCACACATGCACCACTGTAGCACCGATGTGTGCAAATTTGCCCACCAACTCATACCTGGCAGCAACCTAGAGAAACCGATGCTGGCATAGTCTGCAAAGCAGCATGGCCTTGGCATGACTCCATGCCATGCTGTACTGCACACAGCCCTGCTGCCCAAGCCCTTCTTGTCCCGCCCCAGCTCCAGCACTTCTCTTGCCTCCAGCACAGCTGACAGTGACATCATCATCGTGGCCCCGCATCCACCTGCCCCTAGCCAGCTCGGCGGTGTGAAAGCGGTGCGCAGCAGCTCAGGCAGCATGGACCTCCCCACACAGAGGCAGGACAGGCGGCCCCCTGCGTCACGCAAGTCAATGGCCAGTGCATCCAGGGTGCTGGACAGCCTTCTACCAGAGCCAGCAGAGGAGCCAACTCCACAAACCTATGCAGGTGTGGGGTCAGGGTCAGGTCGACACAAAGGGCCATACTCCTCCCACCCTTGCAGCTTAGCACCTCTTTCGTGTGATGTTCGCTGAAGTTTTCTTCACAGTGGAGTCCATCAGGCTTCAGCAACTCGGATAAATAGTATAACTATGACCTGGTATGCCAAGAAAGACATTAGAAATGAAAAGGCTGGCTAAGGAAAAACTTGTTGGGGCTGGCATGACTGCCTGTGGGACATGTCCGTGAGGTCAGGACATGACATGGGTGTGTAATACGGTCACACCTCTAGCTTTAGTCCTGTGCTGTAGCTTTCTCGGTCAGAGTGTGGGACAAAGCAAGGGTTGTCCTGAGAGACCCTGACCCATGCTGCAGCTCACCTGCAGTATAGCTCAGTCAGGGTGCATGTCCTACCTCAGCCATGCCCCTCCACTGAACTGCTGTGTAGGGTGGCTCTGGCTCTGCCTCTTGTGTCACTTGTGCCAGTGTGAAGGTGGCAGACGCACTGGGCCTGTCCACCCCTGCAGGCTCAGACAGCAGCCGCGTCATGAGCAACCCAGCCCGCCGCTCCTCAGTCAACGCCTTCACAGCCTCTGGCCTGCAGCCCAGTGCCCCCTTGAGAGTGCCCGCTGCCACCCCTGGCCCTGCACCCCGCCCAGCAGAGCAGCCCAGCATGCCAGCGCCACGCCATGTCAATTTCACATCAGGCCCGGGCCCCGGCCCCGGCCCCTTCTACACCATGGACATGCCACAGCCAGAGCCTGCCAGCAACCCTGCTCAGCGACCCCCCACCAGCAGCAGAGGCAGCATACCTCTCAGGGAGCAGGAGCAGCAGCAGGCACCCGCTCAGACAGTCAGCAAGCCGCTAAGTTTCTCCAAGCTGGCCGCATCCTTAGGAGCAGCCAACAAGCCATGGAATGTCAAGGTGAGCATGCAGCAATGGTGGCGGAGGCAGTGAGGCCACCCTGCTGATATGTCCTCAGCGTGCTGCCACAGTCATGATGCACCAGCACCTTCACCACCATCGTGTCTAGGCACTACACCAGTGGGTGGGGAGTCGGGGGTGTGCTTGGCGCACGCTGCCCTGCCAGCAAACCGTGTTGTGCAGTGGTTGCCAGTGTGGCAATGCTATGCTCCCAACTGAGCAGGGTGTGATGCTAGCAGCTCCCCTGCTGCTGTGCTCCTGGGCCTGCAGGTGGAGCTGTTGGCAGCCATGACAGAGTCTCTGGGCACAGCTGCTGGGATGACAGACGGCAGTGAGGCAGCGCACCTGGACCCGTCCAGGGACATTGAGAAGGCAGCGCCCAAGCTGCTGGAGTGCCTGGAAGACCCTCATTACAAGGTGAGGGGCAGCTGCACCACCTGTGCTACAGTGCCTGCCTGGCTGATGTGATGTCGATGTAAGAAGGGGCTGTGCTGAGGCGCTGTGATGAGGGGCTGTGGTGAAGGGTCATGCGTTAGGAGCTGTGCTGAGGGCCCCTGCACCACCTGAGCCGCAGCGCCTGCCTGGCTTGTGTAATGTTATCGAAACAACAACACCTGCAACTCACTGGCTGCTTGGACTGTTTGGACAAGGGCTGAGATTGAGAATTGTTGAAGTGGGGCACTGCTGTGTAAGTTAATGCCAGGATTGTTTAGCATGGAGGCAGCTGAGCATCCGTACCTGCCTGCCACATCTGACACCATGGTGCTCTTGTACTGCAACCATGCATGCACTTGGGCCTTGTGTGGGCCCATCCCGGTGCTGATCTGGCTGGCCTGACCAAACCTCCTTTAATTGACCTGGCTTGTTCTGGGTGATCCTGACCACCTGCCTGGCCTGCCCAGGTTGCCCTGGCCGTGTTGGAGCTGCTGCGTGCGGTGGTGCATCTGCACCCCACTGCTCTAGACAGCAGTGCAGAACGCCTGCTGTCCGCCCTGTTCAGCCGGCAGCAGGACCAGAAGGACGCAGTGAGGGCCTGCGTCACTGACGTCCTCAGAGGTCAGTCCCGGCCCCTGACCAAGAGCCTGGCTGGAGAAGGGGTGGGTGGCATGGCTGTTGCCAGGTGTATTGCTGGTGTGGGCGCTATTGCTGGTGCCTGTGAAGTGCCTATGTGGTTCTACGGTGGCTAGCCACTCTGCCAGTCAGTGATGAGCATAGTGAGGTGCTAGAGGGGACGGCAGCAGCACACAGCCTGTGCATGACCAGGGCTAGTGCCACCTCATGACCTCCCAGTTGGCTCTGGCGCACAGGCACATGCACACGCGCCATGCTGATCCTGCATCCCCTGCAGACCCTGCAGCTCAGCATTGACAGCCTTGCAGCAACACAGCTCATGAGCGTTGCACACAGATGTTAATTCAACATCGCACTCCACTGCCACCACTTCACTGTCCACAGGAGCTTGGCAGTGTCAGGCAGGCAGCCATGTTGGCCTTGCCCTCAGCCTTGCTGCTGTGCCCCAGCATTGCCCGTTGCAACTGTGTGCAGGTGCAGCTGGGGTGCCTCCCATGTCCCTGCTCACTGCCATCTCACTGCCCACCACTGGCTGCAGAAATGGCATCCAACTACTCCGCCGACGTGCTGCTCACGGGGTTGATACGTGCCCTTGAAAGCAACAAGCAGCCCAAGAGCAAGCTGAGCATCTTGGAGTACGGGGCGGCGCACATTGGACGGCAGTGCCCCGCTGGCATCCCCTCCACCAACTCCACCCTGCTCAAGTGAGGTGCTGGGCTCACTACCCGCCTGCTTGCCTATCACCCAGCACCTAGGCGCCAGCACCCTGGGCAATTGAGGGGCTGTGCTCACAGCCTGCCTGATGTGTTGCAGCCCAGGCTCTACCCAGGCACCCTGCTGCAGTGAACTGCTTGCCCTTGATGGCATCTGCAAGCTGTGAAGTAGCATAGGTGGAGGCCTGTGTGTGGGCTACTTTAGCTGCAACACCCCGAACGTGCCTGCTATCGCTTGAGCTATGATGGACGCAGCTGGGCATTCAAAAATGAATACACTGGCTGATAAAAGTATATAAATAAATAAAACGAATGCACCTGCCATCAGTCAATGGGAAGGGTGGGGTGGTGTGAGCTGAACATGCATCCTTTCTTGGCTTCTGGCCACAAGGCATTGCTTGGAGAGCCTGCGGGCTTTCGCAGGGATAGCCCCTGTCACCCTACCCAGTCCAGGTAATGGCTGGCTGCCTGACCCTGTCTAAGTTCGCTCTCTGCAGGCAATGGCTGTCTCGCCTTGCACCGCTCCTCACTGACAAGAGTGTAGAGTTGCGCAAGAGGGCGACAGAGGCGGTGGAGGCGGCGCAGATCAATGTGGACGCTCAGGCTGTGCACAGCTTTGCTCAGTTCTGCTCAGGCGCTGAAGGGGTGAGGGGTTGCATCAGGACTGGCATCCCCATGCATGCTGCCACATTGCCTGCCATGCCGTATGCAGCAGCCTCAATGCTGTGGCATTGCCAGCCATGATGCTGCACCACACGCTGCTAGCCAGGCTTTCTGCTGGCTGTGCCGTCCGTACTTGGCTTGGCTGCTGCTTTCGCTGACCGCTTGGCCGCTGCTGCCTGCCCCTGCCGTCCTACCTCCTGCAGATAGCCCTGCGCCGCGTGCTGAGCAGCCTGGATGCGAGATACCGCAATGACAGCCAGCCAGCTGCCCCAGACACGCCTGGCGCCGCCCCTGCCCCCGCCACCCAGCAGAAGCCGCAGCCCCTGGCTGTCTCTCCCAACGCAGGTAATGCCTGGGTCCCAGGAGCCCCTGGCGCCCCCGCCAGCACAGCCCACCTTAGCTCTGCAGCTGCCAAGACCAGCCCACTGGCCCTGCCCCGCTCCCACCCCCTGGCCCTGACTGAGGACCCCACCGCCTTTGACGCCTGCGACGCCACAGTGACCGCCACAGTCGGGCCCCGGGCCGCCTACACGGCATCAGACTACATGACGCCCTACAAGGTGGGGGCAGCTGGCTGCTGCTGGGGGACTGGGAGCTGTCCTTGGGGCTACCTCAGCTGCCTGCTTCGTTGCTCGGTGCTGTCCTTGGCTGCCTCTACTGGCTGCTGGGTTGCTGGGAGCTGTCCTTGGCTACCCTTGAAGGCCGCAGCCACAACCTGCCCTGCTGCCTGCCCCTGTGGTCAGGCTGCTCACAGCATGGGCGCCTGTCCTTCACCACCACCAGGAAATGTCCACTGCCTGTGCACATAAGCAGTTTAGGCGCAGGACAGCGTTCGGTTTCAACACAGACAACCACAGTGCCCTGTGGCGCATTGCATGTGGGAACCTCCCTGGTAACCTTGGAGAAACAGATGGCTCAAAACCGTGCCTTGCATGGGTGTCATTGAGTTGTGCATCTCCCTCCCCTTCCTGCGCAGGCAGACCCAGCCAAGGTAGCTTGCATCGGCCCTCTGGCAGACCCAGCCCCGCCCAAGACCAGCCTGCCCACCGTGCGCACCGTCTCAGACCCAGGCGAGCTCCTCCTCGCACGCGACCAGGGCCTGCTGCTGGTGGCCGGACCCACCTCCAGCATCTCTGCTGCCGGCTCTACCCAGCCAGCCAGCCTCCTGGGCCACCTGGGAGGTGCAGGCGGGGGCGGGGGGACGGGTGCAGCTGCTGCCGTGGCTGCCGGGGGGTCAGCAGGGGAGCCTGGAGCTCAGGTCCGCATGCTCAGCCTCCTCACGCACCGCCTGTCGTCACACGTCACACATGAGACCATGGCGCAGCTGATTGATGCAGTGGGCAAGGTGGGTGGGTGTGTTGGGAGTGTGGGTCAGGGCACAGCTAAAAAAGGTAGAGCGGCTGGGACAGGGCTAGTTTGAGAGGTGACGATGGAGATGGTTTGCTAGAGAAGGTGGGGAGTAGGAGAGTGAGGGTGGCAATGACAGGGGCTTGTGTTGTTCAGCGGGTGACAGGGTGGTGTGGTAAAACATTTGCATGTCTGAAGTAAGCCCTCTTTCCATGGCCCATGGGCTAGGGTCAGGGAGCAAGCAAGGCATCAATGCCACAGGGCCACACAGCTTAAGCAGGCCTGCCGCCCTGCACTGCCATTGCTACCGTTGCACTGCCCCTACTGCCTGTACAACAGTTTCCCACTCCTGCCACCTTACCCCGCCTTTGCAGTACTGCACAGCAGCGTGGGAGGCAGGCTTCCCTGCACTGTTGGCAGTCTTGACCAGCAAAGCCATCGCTAGCTCAGATGCTGGCATCCGGGAAATGGTGATGGTGCTCATAGAGAAGCTGTCAGCCCAGCATGGCGTGCTGGTGCAACCAACGCCAGCCATCGACGCGCTGATGCAGTGCGTGCTGACAGCGCTGCAAGACACCAGCAAGGAGGTGGGTCGCTGCCCCATGCGCCAGCAGCAGCAGCAGGCCAATCAAGCTTTTGTCTCCAGGCTTGCATCGTGGCTGATAGGGGCGGGCGAAGGCTGCTGAGCACGGTTGTGTTTGGAGCAGCCAACACCAAGATTCATGCAGTGTGTGCATTAGCTATAAGCAGAACTTGAACCACTCCTTGATGCGACCTCTGCCACCACACTGCCCAGCCCTGTGCCCCTATGCTTGATGCCACTCTGCTGATTGAGTCGAGGTGCTAGGCTCCGCCAGTCATCCTTCCCACAACAAAGTGTGGACTGAGCCTGGTTGTGCTGGCCAATGCAGGCATCCTGTGGCTGTGGTGGTGTGCCTTGGCAGCACTGACTCTGATGGTTGAGCCCTATATATGTGATGAGTGACACCTAGTTTCTTCTGCTTGACAGCACCAATTCCAATTCTGCTGGATTCTTCTGCTTGGCAGCACTAATTCCGATTCTTCTGCTTGGCAGCATTGAATGTCACTGTATTGATGAGTGACTCTGCGGTCCATTGGCCTGAGCCTCACTGCTGCCCACGTCACCCTCCACAGGTCGAGCTGGCGGCCGCTGATGCGCTACGCACCTTGGTCTTGGCAGCGCCTGCCAAGCAGCTGCTCGACGTGCTGGCCGCGCTGCTGCCCTCCAGCCCCTCCCCAGAGATGCAGGCAGGGGGTGACAGGCTGTGTGCGCTATGCCGGGCCCTGCAGCGCGTGTTCAAGAGCAAGGCAGCGCCGGCCATGCTGGCAAGGTTGCAAGCGGACCTGCTGCCAGGCCTGCTACTGTGTGCGGATCATCAGCGGGTGGATGTGCGCAAGGCAGCGGTGTTTGCGCTGGCGCAGGCCTGGCACTCAATCGGGGATGAGAGGTGGGTGCCCTAGGCAGCGCTCCTCAATCTGCCTTGAGGCCTGCTGGTCAGGCCATCACCTTCACCTTCATTGTGTGTAGTGGCATAGAAAATGGCTGCTTGAGGAATGGCGGCCCATGTTGTAGAGTAACAGTAAGGTTTTGGCCGACATTGCTTTGCTGCATAGGAGCAATCTGTGCCGGTGCCACTCTTAAGTTCACCTTTGCTTCCTTGCCTCCAGAAAGACTCGACCCTGCTGCTGGTGATGCCTGCCTGCTGCTGTGGCTTGCAGGTTCGCAGTGGTGGTGCCCAGTCTCAGCCAGTCCCACGGCCACCTTGTGCGCTGGGCAGTGGGCAAGCTGCGGGCCGCTGACAAGTCAGGCTCCGATGTCATGTCATGTCAATAGCTAGGAGGCCACAGGGCGGGGCCACGCTGCCTGCCCTGCACTGCCACGCAGCAACTCACCCAGGTTGTGTGCTTTTGGTAGGGATAGGGGTCGGGGGTGGAACTGCCACCGCTGATGAGCACTGTACCCCCTGGCCACGCTCACCGCCAGGACTAATGCAGGGGATTGATTCGCATGACTGATGCCCTCGTTGAGAGCTGGCCAGCTGGGTGGGTGTGGTGAGGTTTGGGGTGGAGGCTATGCAGCAGGTAGCCCCTTGGTGGGCGGTAATACACATTGAGATGGTGTGCAGGTGTGATGCGTCAGATTGGCTGTAGGGCGCAGGCGGATCTCGGTGTGGCCACAGCAGGGAGCATATAGCTACAGCTGCTGGCTTCAGGCTGCACCATATAGGCTGAACCGTCTGTCCAGCGATGCAGCGGTCAGCGCCAAGTGTCCCCCACTCAGGGTGTAATCTCAAGCAAGCGATCCTTACCTATTGTGAATTGTCGGTGAAAAAAGTCTTCCGGTACAGTTAGCTGCGTTTTGACCCGGCAGCTGCGACTAAGGCGCGTCAACATGCAAAAGGCGCGTTGGTTCGTGACGGCGCAAGCGATAGCGGACACACCTTAGCTGGTCACTGTCGATTGTTTCAGTGGTGAGTAGTGGCATCGTCGGGAAACTCAGCCTCGTATAATTACATTTCAGCCCGCCAGGCTCGCTCCGCGAGCCTTTCATCGGTGCACGCCGTGTCGGAGGACCGTCGTTGAGCGAGTAATACATCGGCATTGCATCAAACGCGTGGGAATGTGTGGGAGTCAGGCGCCCCCAACTAACAGGAAACCTACCCCTGGTAGTAGGACGGCTGTAACTTTGCACCCACTGCGCCAAATGCTATGCTAGATGATTCACAATGTAGCCAACCCAGCCAGCTACCTTTCACCCATCCAGAATGATTATACACTGGGTAGGCCGTGCACAGCAAGGCGTCAAAGTTATTGATTTACATTTGAGCCGTTGCGGGGCACGCAGTCTTCGCTGCGACCG
The DNA here is from genome assembly GCA_030144725.1 of Haematococcus lacustris. NCBI lineage: Eukaryota > Viridiplantae > Chlorophyta > Chlorophyceae > Chlamydomonadales > Haematococcaceae > Haematococcus > Haematococcus lacustris. The sequence continues at coordinate 4,701,317 of JASKMD010000015.1, forward strand.
CCCGCGTCGCTTAGGCTGCTCTACGCGAGCACGCGCATCAGCAGCAGCAGTCGGATCGGAAAGCGGTGTGGCAATGCGCCCACCTCCCCCCCATACCTAGAGGGCAATGCCACAGCTCGACCATTTGGACTTACAACATGCTACTTACTAGGTTAACCTCATTTACGACATTGTTACAAAAGCTCATACTCAGATAAGCCACAAGCTCACTTTGGTCTGAGACCCCCAACTCCCTTAGCCGATTTCAGGGCCAGGGCCATGCAGTCAGTCACACAGCTCCACACCATGACCGATTTTTGACTCGGCTCCTCTAAGAGTTATACTCCCCTACATGCCATCCACCTGCGTGCAAAGTTTCATAGCTCAATTGCCACCCCACAGTGGTGCTCTGGGAGGGGTGGGCTGGGAGGGGTGGGCTAGGCGGGGGTGGGCTTTGGGAGGGGGCGAGGGGAAGGGCTGGGAGGTGGTGGTCAGGCTCAATGAGGTGGGCTCCTGCAATGATGGGTAAAGGGGGGGCGGGCGTGGTGGGTCGTTGCATGCCGTGGCCTTGCACCATTCTGGTGTACATAATGTAACTTCAAAGCTGTCTAACAGATAGAGGCCTGGGCTGTTTGTTGTGCAATTTGTTTCAGTAGATGCGCCAATGGGTCAAGAACAAACATTTTATAGCCATATTCTTGTGGGTGCAGCGGTGCAACACAGTGGAGGACACAGTGGAGGAGGGGGGGTGTAAGCCGGTGATACCTTAGTGTGCGCCGACCCAAATGGTGTATTCGGCGGAAGCGAGTACAACTATATGTTCCAAACACCCCGTCAAGGTGCCCTGCACGCCCAGCAGACATCGCGTTGGGTGTTGGCCGGACATTCCATTTGTGTACAACCAGCTCACTACGCTAGTTAGATGGGGTCTCAGCGATGTGACTCACCGTGCCAAGGAGACCCGTCTCGCCGATGTGATTTGTTCGCGGGCACATGTGGCAGTACGCGAGCAAAGACTCCAATGGCTAGCGCTGATGGTCAGATAACGCGGACGAAACCGCCGATGCCAATGTGATAAACGCTATCGAAAATGATGCACTATCGAGAGAGTAATCGCATGCATATTACCAACCCCACGTTGGGGGCGCCTGACTGTCACTGTTCAGACTTTCTATCTATTACCTTGCTCAACGACACAGCTGTTGGAAAAGAAAGCACGGCCTTTTATGAACCAGGCCTGCCGTAGATGACTTTGGCGCGACCCGACATTGCAGGAATGACTAGCCAACCCAACAAAACTCATTCAACAAGGAACAACATGTTGGGCTGTGGGTAATCTCACTCCGCTACAATCATATTGAAGCATCCTCGGTCGCACCCTTGATAACTGCAAACCCCACGTCCGGTGGCACTCGTTCAAGGGGCTAATCCCCCTATGTGCGGGGCAACAATGCGCACGGTGTGTTGGACAACAAGTGCGGGGCTATGTGCGGGGCTATGTGCGGGGCTATGTGCGGGGCAACAATGCGCACGGTGTGTTGGACAACAAGTGCGGGGCTATGTGCGGGGCTATGTGCGGGGCAACAATGCGCACGGCGTGTTGGACAACAAGTGCGGGGCTATGTGCGGGGCTATGTGCGGGGCAACAATGCGCACGGTGTGTTGGACAACAAGTGCGGGGCTATGTGCGGGGCTATGTGCGGGGCTATGTGCGGGGCTATGTGCGGGGCAACAATGCGCACGGTGTGTTGGACAACAAGTGCGGGGCTATGTGCGGGGCTATGTGCGGGGCAACAATGCGCACGGTGTGTTGGACAACAAGTGCGGGGCTATGTGCGGGGCTATGTGCGGGGCAACAATGTGCACGGTGTGTTGGACAACAAGTGCGGGGCTATGTGCGGGGCTATGTGCGGGGCTATGTGCAGGGCAACAATGCGCACGGTGTGTTGGACAACAAGTGCGGGGCTATGTGCGGGGCTATGTGCGGGGCAACAATGCGCACGGTGTGTTGGACAACAAGTGCGGGGCTATGTGCGGGGCTATGTGCGGGGCAACAATGTGCACGGTGTGTTGGACAACAAGTGCGGGGCTATGTGCGGGGCTATGTGCGGGGCTATGTGCAGGGCAACAATGCGCACGGTGTGTTGGACAACAAGTGCGGGGCTATGTGCGGGGCTATGTGCGGGGCAACAATGCGCACGGTGTGTTGGACAACAAGTGCGGGGGTAACAAGGGCAAGGGGTTTACCTTTAGAAGGCTAAGGGCTCTGGCAAGTCCCTTGGCAATTGATGCCGTATTGCGAGGCCACCTTCACATCTTGTGCACTGCGAGCACAAGCACAAGCACAGATGTTGTTGTTGGTGCGGGGCTGCTGCTGGTGCGGGGCTGCTGCTGGTGCGGGGCTGCTGCTGGTGCTTACCTTGGGTGATTGTATAGCATTCCGCCACACCGGTACGAAAGCTTAAGGTCAAGCCGACCAGTACTCGGCGCCGGCCCTGCCTTGCGCCGAGTAAGAGACCGAAGTGAGGCAAAGGCAGCCTTTTTATACTGGTCGCTGTCACACTGTGCGCGTGTCCGTCCTTTGACAGCCGTTGCATTTGATGACACGTCCTTAGCTGCTTGTTAGCTGCTGACAGTTTAGACCTGCAAGGGAGACCTCAGCGGAGACCTCGGAGACTCCATGTCCCCTCATCACTGTAGCTTCATTGGGGCACCTTTGATGACGACAAATCCATTCCCTGGTAAAACGCTTCGATCCCTGATCACTGGGCTACTGGTCAAACTTAACAACTTAATGCTTACATAGGCCCTGTTTGCAGGCCTGGGCATGATAGCACCGCCTATACTCTGCAGCCAGGTGCAACTGTTGCCTGGCCTTGGGCACGCGGTCTTTGAACAGGTTGAGGCCATTTAGTATTCCTTGCCAGGCGGGGCGCAGCGCCTCAAGGCCCATCCAGCTGCACACCTAAACCACTACACATGCTACACATGTGCTACACATAACTGACGTAGATGTATTTCCACATACATACATGGCTGTGCCTACAGCTGTGCCTACAGACTGCGGTCCACTCTCAGGCACTATGCACCTCAGTGGCTGCACGTTTCTTCGCAAGGTGCAGGGGTACAGGTGGGGCCGTTGGCACGTTGGCACGTTGGCACAACACCATCGCATTGGTCACCGAAGGCATTGTTTGTCAGGCTCACTCCTCGCTCCGGTGCAGGGTACAAACTCAGGCCATCCAAAACTCAGGCCATCCAAAACCGGTGCAGGATACAAACTCAGGCCATGGCAAAGGCACTTCAGCACTTCATGGTCACCAGCAGTGTGAGGCGAAGCAGAACGTCAGGCAGTGTACAGGAAGTGCAAAGGCCTGGACAAGGCAGCTACGCAGCTACCCCTACCCTATAATGACTAGCTAGACTGTGTTAGGTGAAGGGAACCAGGTGGGAAGGGGAGGGGGGCTCCACTGGGGGCGGCGCAGGGCCTGAGACATTGTATCAAAGAGGTGCAGATGCGCATGGCTCAAGCATGGGTATGGTATTGCCACTAAAGCACATGGCTCCACACCGGCTGGACAGGCAGCAGCTCGGACGAACATGACGGGGTCCAGGTTGTACAATATCAGTTTGGGAAGAGAAGGCTGGATTTGGAAGGATTACTGGCATTGACCGCACATGCACAGAAGGGGTTCGTAGATGATGCCATGCATTCCATTTTCAGCGCACTGCCGCCCAGGGAGCAACCAAGTGTTGCCATGGTCATCAAGAACAATAATGAGAACTCGCATGCCTTCGTTTTGAGCCCATGTGGACTTTAAACCTAGCTATAAAATGCGTTGCAAAAAGTCCAAATACCCTGACCAAGCAGCCTGACAGCTTTATTGTTTGTTTATGCGTATGAATCACCCTAAACCGGTATTGCAGCAGTGACATGCAAGGTATGTGATGGAGCGACCCCAGACCCTTCCTCACAACGTTATCAACGTCCATTGAGTAGCCCCTTGAGGTTGAACCCCTTCAGCAGCCCCGGCACCAGGCCCAGACTAGCCCTACTCTCCTTAGGCGCTTCTGCATACCCCGTCTCTGGCTCCTGCAACTCAATGCTGACGCTGGCATCAGGCGCAGTGGCGGTGGGCTGTGCGATGTTGAACAGCGGGCTGTAGTCAGCGGAGGTGTAGGGCGCCAGGCGCTCCCTGGGGCCCAGGGCCCAGCCCTGCACAGCCGACTCCTGGCAGGCATTGCCTACCAGACCCCGCCTTGTGTGTGTGTTGCTGTGTGCGTGTGAGGGGCAGGCAGGGCGTGCAACAGGGGTCAGGCAGGCCTAGTCCTGTTCGTGAGGCTGGCATTGTCCTGCTTGTCAGACAAGCATGATAGTCCTGCCTGTCAGACAAGCATTCTCCTGCTCACCCAGTCCAAGGGACCCGACCCACTGCACCCGACCAAAGTGCTGCAGAGATGCCAGGAGCATGCAGGTCAGGCCAGCCAGGTCAGGGCAAGGCCAGGAAGTGGTGGGCATGGCTGAGTGCAATGCCACGAGTTCGGGCCGGATGGTGCCTGAGGGGATGGTGGGCATGGCCAAGTGGGATGCCAAGAAAGAAAGAAAGAAAAAAAGAAAGAAAGAAAGAAAGAAAGAAAGACTATGCCCTTGCCGTCGGACGTGCATCAAGATAGGAGAGTAACCTGGGGGCGTGCCATTGCTACCCTCCCACCAGAGACTAGTGGGATGCCATTACAGCAGGGCTGGTTGAGGCATGGCGCGCTGTCTTTTGCTGTTGAGAGCTAGTCTATTGCTGTGCTAGCCTGAGCTATGCTTTATCCTATACTCAATATGCTATTGTATGCAGTTATCCTATGTGCCTTGACCCCTTCTCCTATAGTGCCTGCCTACTGCTATGCAGGGTTGTCTACTGCTATGATACCCTGGGCTATCCTTTATCCTTTACCCTATACCCTGGCAGCTGTAGTCACTGGCTCTCCCCAGGCAGCCAGCAACCCTAGGCAGCACATGGGACCCACCTTCCTGTAAGGCGAGAGCCCCAGGTCTGTCACGAGCTGGTCGTGGTAGCATTGCATGTACAGCATGAGCACGCAGCCGCGGTGCTGTTGCGCTGGCATCACCTTGCGCTTCCACCTGGCGGGAGTGCAGCCAGCAAGCAAGCAAGCGTGTGGCAGGCGGGGCGGTGGTGGTGGTGGTTGTGGTGGTGGGGTGGGGGTGAGGGTGGGTGGGTGGGTGGAGTGCCAGCATGTGAGCTGGCCAGCTGGCCAGCAGTAAACTAGTGGGTGGTGGACGGTGGTGAGGGCTGGTGAGCTGTGGCAGGGCGACAGCAGGCCCCCTGTGCTGCGCCACAGCAGCAGATGCCATGTAGCCACATGTGCAGGAACACTGGCAAAGGATGGGCACGAGCCTGGTGGGCTGGAGCTGCTGGGTTCAGTGTGTCAATCCTTGGTACACCTGGCCCTTAGGGGACGAAGCAATGGGGAAGCTGTGAGCTACAGTGGGAGTGCATGCAGCTGGTGTCACCACAGCCAGCCTGGCAGGTGGAAGGAGTGGTGGAGCTGGTGGCCAGCATCCCCACCCATTCTCCATCCCTCCCCCCACCCCTCCCCCCACCCCTCCCCCCACCCCCCCCCCTACCCCCCACCTCTGCTGCTCCTTCACGTCTGCCTGCATGACCTGCACTGGCGGCAGCTGCACCCGGCCTTGCAGCAGGGCAGTGAGCCACAGGGACTGCAGGCCGGAGGTGAGGATGTTGTTGTAGGTGGACACCTCTGCAGCCAGGCAATCTAGGGGGGATGGCAGCCGTGGTGGCAGCCAGGCAACCAGGGGGTCGGCATACCTAGTGCGTTGCAGAGGCCCAAAGCTAGACACTAGGTTGTGATGGCGGCAAAGCAGCCTTGAGGCTGCCAGTCTAGTGATGTGAGCTGCCACCCTCAATGTGTGCTAGCCAACACGGTGGTGGTTGGGTGCTACAGGAGGTGGAGAAGCTGGCGGTGCCACAGTGGGCTCTCAAAATGGGCTGCGGTGGTGGGCAGGTGGTGATGGTGTGATGGTGGTGATGGTGGTGATGGTGGGACAGGAGGTGGTGGACAAGCAAGCAACCAGACTGGCTGTTCCGTGACATCCGCCCACCCAAACCCACCCACCCAAACCCACCCACCCAAACCCACTGACCGACCACCCTCACCAGAAGCACCCACCTGCACCAATGAACGCCAGGTTTGGAATGCATGGCGGGATGATGCTGCACACCAGGCAGGGATAGGAGGTCAGCGCTGAGGAGCAGTTGGGTTCAGCAGTGGCCTGGCCTATGATGGCTGTACTGCACCCCTGTCTGCCACCCTCCTCCTGCTCAGCAGCCTGTACAGGTGCTCACAGCCCGTCATCAGCCAGGACTCACTTCCTGTACAGGTAGAGGCCGTCCTTCTGCAGGTCTAGCTTGGCCCGCAGCGTCCCTGGCAGGTACTCGTAGCTCTTGGTGTAGCCTGTGCTCCGCCAGGCAAGAGCCAGGCGGCAGCAGGGTGGGCAGGCAGCTGGTGGCAGGGTGGGGCAGGCAGGCGGCTGCAGGGCGGGTGCCAGGAGCCTGGGCTCAGCCCATTGCCAGCCCATGCCTGCACCTGCTCCCTGCCCCCTGCCCCTGCAGCTCACCTGTACAGAACAGCACCAGGTCAGCGCGCAGGAAGCTGCCGTCCTGCAGCAGGATGCCGTTGGCGGTGAAGGACTGGATGGAGCCTGAGGGCAGGGCCAGAGGGGTGGTGCAGCATGGTGACCGCTGCTGTGTGGGGAGGCTGGGTTCAGAGTTCAGGGGCCAGGGGTCGGAGGCCAGGGGCCAGGGAGGGTGGTGAGGGAGGGGGCTGCTTCCGGGCATGCTGTGAGAGCTGGAGCAGGAGCTGGAGCAGGAGCTGCAGGGTGCCCCTCACAACAGGGAGGCGAGCAGGCCATACGCACACACTAAGCCAGCCCCTTGCAGTGGTAGCATTGACACCTGGGGGCAGCGGTGTCTGCTCCTGACCTACTCCCCTCCCTGTTGTGATGGGTACCCTGCAGGGGTGCGTGACCCGGCTGTCCATGTGTTTGGCTGCCTAGTGTCCGGTGTGTGAGGTCCAGTCTAGTCTGCATGAACCCCCTCAAAGCTGGGTGGCAGAGGTCAGGGGTGAGGGGCCAGGGGTGAAGGGCCAGGGCCCAGGGCCCAGGCATGCATGCATGCACCCTCTCACATGCTCTAATTGTCCAGTAGCATGGCAGAGTGCTGTGTCCAGCTGACCTGCCCAGCCCTGTTCAAGGCTGGTACTGCGTAGGTGACACCACGCCTGGCATGCCTCCAGCCCCCCCCTGCCTAGGTCAGTTGCATGGCCACTCTGCATGGAGCCCATCACCCCATCACCCATCAAATGGGTGATATAGAAAAAAGGGTGACAGTGCTGTGTTCTGTGGCAAGGCATGGCGGCCATGATAGGGGAGGACTGGGTGCAGTGACAGTACTGTGCTCTGTGCTGCCTGAACAGGCAAGGCATGGCGACCAGTGTGGCAGGCCTGGCTCACCCCTGACTGTGGGCACTGCCCCGGGCATGATCCACTTGGCAGCTTTGTTGTCCAGGATTTGGCTGCCACTGAACAAGTCCCTGGGCAGCCGTTCCATGGGCAGCTGCAACAGCAGGATGACATCAACCAGGGCGGGGCAGGTGCGGTGCGGTGCGGTGCGGTGCGGTGCGGTGAGGTGTCCATATGGCAGGACATTGGCAGGGAAGTGTTGTGTATTGGGCAGCCTGGCAGAGACGAGCTCCAGCCTATTGTCCTGCCACCCCTCTCTCAGCTTCCACATGCCTGAACCCTGGCATCATCTACTGTCGTGACATGTTGCCTGACTGAATGAACAAGACTGAGGGCGGCCTGCTGCTGGCAAGCCCTGAGCTGCTAGGTGCTCTCATACCATGATTGCATGGTGGGAGCAAGGCTGGTCACCAGGCCAGGGAGAGCAGGGACTAGCCAGGCGAGGGGGACGAGTATGTGTCTGGTGCTGAGCTATGCCTGCTGCCATGAGTGCATGGCTGTGGTGCCAGACTGGCAGGTTGGCCCCTAGGGGGTCAGGCAGCAGTGCAGGGGGCTGGCTCCCTCAGCCTCAGGGACACTGGGGTGGGGCTGGTCACCCGCCTTGCTCAGCTCTACTCACCCGCTCCGCTGACAGGTTGAAGTCCGCCTGAATGTAGCCTGTAGGGCGAGTTCAACACATAGCGCACATCGTCATCCACACTCACCAGTCACTGCTTTTGTAAATGTTGCTTCTAGGATTGTTGTTGCTGTGACCCGCGGTATTTGGCTGAGTATTACGCTGATGATGACCGGCAAGCAGACATGACAATGGACATGGGGATGCCGGCCTGTTGTGCCGCTGGTGAGGCCCTGAATTCCATGTAGGCAGGCCTCCCTGCCTATGCATGCCTTGACGCCTGCCTGAGCCTGCCTGAGCAAGGCTGAGCAGTTGAGCAGGCACCCATCCTGGCTAGCCCCGACGCCATGCCATGGTTGATATGGGGGAGGCAACAGCATGGCAGCAGCCCTGATGGCCCACCAACCACCCTGACCCTGTGCCTGGCACCACCATGCTGGGACAGCTGGCCACCACAAGGCCCCACAGGACAGCAGGCAGGGCAGGCTGTGGGCCACTTTGGCCCTGGTCAGTCCAGTCACGGGCAGTTAATGCAGTGGTTGTGCATGTGCGCCACTTCTGCACTGCTCTAAACATTGTTTCTTGCAGGACAACGGTCAGCGCGTGTGGCCGACATCCCTCCTCTCCTGTAACTAACCAGGGACAGCGCTGAAAGAACTGAATTAACAAAGACTAAGGAGCTGCCTGCGCTGGCAGTTCTTTGCTTTCTATGAGTGAGCCCACAAATGAGGGTCATGGCAGGTGGGGTGCAGTGGCCCATGGCTTGAGGGTCATGGCACTCACGCAGCCAGCAGCTTACTGTCAAGGGGCATGCGCAGCCTTGGGGCATGCGGAGGCATGGAGTTGCCCTGATGACACACGCTCTCACCTTCAAACCAGCGCCAGAACAGTCTCTTGACGGGCTTTATAGCTTTGTGCATCACCTGCACAGGTCGCCACTGACAGCCTGGCTGGAGCCCGGTGGCCCTGCCATGGCTAGCTCTGCTGTGCGCGCTGCACTGCGGCCATGCTTTGCAGCTGCAGAGGTCCACCCAGCATACAGTGCACTTGCAGATCAGAATGCCGTGGACGTCCCAGCATGACACAGTCCATGCATATTGAAAACTGCCAGATCATGAAATTCTGAGTGACACTCTGCACTGTGAGCAAGAAGAAGCAGGCTTGTGAGTCCCGTCCCTAGCTGAGTGCAATGTCTGTCACTGACGGCTGATGGCTGATTGCTGATGGTCAATTGCTGGCTGGTAACTGGTATCATGCACAAGCAAGAGGAAGGGTGGCTCCCCCTGGAAACATGGAGCATCCAAGCAAGCGCAGGAACCCTCCAGGCTGTGCAAGTGGCCTCGGACGCAGACACAGATCCAGCACTGCGTTGTGTGCCTCGACCTGCTATTTGGAGCTTTGCTGGTGCCTGCCTGCAGTGCCTGCCTGAGCGGATGGCTTGCTGGTGTAGTAGGGTGGCAGCATGTCCACGATGGCGCGGTTGAAGACGATGCTGCGAATGGACAGGCCGTGGACCTGCAGTGGCCGCAGCGCAACCGGCGGTGATGACGGTGGTGGTGTAGAGAGGGTGAGAAGTGGTGGCCACCGCGCTCCAGGCAGCCCCACGGATGAGTCAGCCTAGACAGACGGACTGGACAGCCCGTTCGTGCCTGATGCACTGTCGTATGTGGTGAGGGTGAGGGATACAAGTGGTGGTGGTGGTGGTGGTGGTGGTGGTGGTGATGGTTGTGGTGGTAGTGGTGGCGGCAAGGGACATCAATATCGCACTGCTTCACTGCTGAGTTGCTGGCTCCCCATACACCTGCTCCCCATACAAACCCAGCAGCCACTAACAATCTGAGAGTCCTCAGCGGCTAATCTACTTGCATTGCTGCCGTCACGACCTGCTGCTGCTGCTGCTGCTGCTGTTTGCGGCTCTGCCTTTCCCCCTGATCAGCGCTGGTCTGCTGGCTCCCCAAGCACCTGCCGCGGCACAGGCCAGTGCCCCTGCCTCAGGAGTGCTGTCACGCTGCGGGCGCGTTTGCTTGCAGCCAGCATGGTCTGCACGTCCACCGCAGTCTTGCCCGCCCCCACCACCACCACGTCCTTGTTGTCTGCAGGGGCGACCAAAGGCGGGCACAGCAAGGTGCAATGACGTGGCACACAGCACGAATCGAACCCTGCGCCAAGATGTTGGTTGGCTTCACAAATTCTCCAGCCCGGTGTGGCTGTTTAGGGCTCTTGGGGTAAGGTGTTGCAGCATTGTTGAAGCACAAGGGACACGCACCGGGATGTTGCTTGATGTCACCTAGTTATGAGCCCGGTGTGGCTCCTAGTGGCGTGTGAAATGAGTTGGTGCAACGGTGGATTGCCGTCACCACAATGCCCAAAGCAGGCAGATGCCCGCCATAGCCGGGGGAGCACCATTGCATAGCTGGCCAACAGCAGCGTCATATAGACCTGAAATAATGAAGTAATGGAGTAATGAAGCTCAGTCAAAAACGCCCAGCGCTGATCCTGGTCGAGCAGTCCTACTTTCTCCGCCCAGCGCATGTTTGTGACCCATGCACAGCAGCCGGAATTACTAGATAAGGTCCTGACGAGCCAGCTTGCCCCCTACCTGCCAAGGACGGGTCGGTAAAGTGCTTGGCGTGCGTGCACTGGCCCTTAAACTCTGCTTCATTCTGCAGCAGCAACATGCAGCCAGCAGACCCAGACGCACAAGGCGCATGAGGCCAAGGCATGTTTAAAGGCCTGCCATCTTGGGCAACCCGCCTCAAGCAATCACAACCTTGGCTTGGCAGGCTGGTGCAGTAGGGCTGCAGCAGGCCAGACAGATGGTGGCAGGAGATGAATTGGTCAGGCCAGTGGGGCAGTGCATGAGCAGGCCCAGGCAGATGCCGGCTTACCTCTCTGCCACCATCATCACATGGTAGCTGCCAGCCAGTCCCGCTGCACCTCACCCTCATCCCACCACCACCTGAACTCGCACCTGCACCTCACCTCCACCTCACCTCAATGCGGGGAATGAGTGGCTGGTTGTAGATGCCCGTAGCCATCACGACAAAGTCCGCGGCCACTGAGTAGAAGCGGTCCGCCACGCAGTCAAGGTACAGCACGCGCCACCCCTGGCCATGAGGTCCTGGCCGCAGCTGCAGCAGCAGCCGGGCACACCCTGGTGTCCTGGCAGGAGCCACGGCCCGCTGACTGTCACCAGGCTGACACTGGCTGGCGCACGCACTGAGTGGCTGCATCAGCAGACCACACCCAGACCCTGGGCAGCCTGGATGCCCTGTGGAAGTAGGTTGCGTGCAGGTGCTGGAGGGGGGCACATGCAGGTAGGTGCACCAGAGGGTCGAGCGATACACCTACCTCCTGAAGCTGTGCTCCTGACTATGTGTGAGGCGCACTCCTACTACAACCAGCGGCTCCCCTATGCCCTCCCCCAGGCCTCCTGTGCCGCCCTCACCGACCCAACCCGGGCTGCAAAGCGAGCACAGGGGGCAAAGCGAGCAAGGAGGCCGCCCCTACTCAAGACGTGAAGGCGACTCCCTGGGTGCCCCTCCCCACGCGGCAGGTGGTCAGCATGCGGTGCTACTTTGTTGACCCAGGCAACCAGTGGCTGCGCTGCAGCAGGCTGTCTGCTGTGCTCAGGTTGTGCTGAGGCTCGTCAGGGGCTTTGGCTCATGCGATTTCTTGGTGGGGTGGGCCATGTCAGGCTGGGTGTGACCATGAACAGTGTGGGCAGATGAGGTGCCAGTGGGATGCTGACTTAGTGTGATGACGCACCTGTCGCAGGCTGCCATTGACATCAAGCATAGTCATGTTCCCAAGTGGCTTCTGCTCAAAGCAGGCCATGCCAAGCGGCAAGAACAGCTGAGCTCAGGCCAGTCCAGGCCAAGCCAAGCCAGGTGGGCCATGCTCAGCGGCCCCAACCTGACCTGTATGCTGTGAATGTCAAGGGCTGCCTACCCAAGAGGTCAGTGAGTGCAGTGACACTGCACGTGATGATCTGCAAGCTCATGGCCATCGACCTTACTGATGCCTCATTTCCTTACTGATATGCTTACCACGTGGGTTCTATGCAGCGTATGCCAGCTACGCATGCAGATGTCAGTGCATACAGAGCATTGCAGAACATCACTGCCAGCGCACCCATGCTGCCAGAGCAAGCTGAGGCACACCTGCAGCAGCCTGCAGTTCAGCTTGATGTACTGGTGCAGGCTGAAGTGCTCAGCATAGGCTCGGATGTAGGCCTGCACCTCCAGGCCCGTGGGGTAAGTGGTGGCAGGCCGTAGGTGCTCAGGGTAGGGGAAGTCCGGGAAGGTGTATAAGTCCCAGGGACCTGCAGAGACGCTGTGCACTCCTTGGCACTGGTCCAGTGCGAGGCTGGATGAGCAGGCTGCCAGGCGGCCTGCCCCTTCCTCACCCACATTGCAAGCAGTACCCGTAATAATTCTGCAGTATGGGTGCAAGCATTAGCTCGACACATTAGCTTGCAAGTAACTGTGACACTGTTTTGCCTGCAGCGATCAGCCAGGCCGCACCTTAGACCAGACGCCTCCTACTTCTCCGTTGCCCTCCAAAGCAAGAACCTGGAAGTCTGCTTCCGACAACCGGCGGATAACTTGCAGACCTGCGACTCCACATCCGACGACCACCACTCTCTTCACGCCACAATGCGGCATCGTCTACATTGCTGTGGGTGTTAGGACGACCGCAGCGAAACTACGTTCTGACGACGGAGCGGGTAAGGGTCTGATCATTGGGTGCGTGCGTGAGTTACTGCGTGCCAAATGCGACTCGGGGAAGCGTTCACTTGACGCTCCTAATACGGCCAACCATTAGAGCGGAGAGGCAGCCTAACACTGAGTAATAGCTACACTACGAAGTATATCATGACAACTTGCATACAACATATTTCTACATGATGCTGCTCCTGCTGCTGCTGGTGGTTATGCCACCCACACCTTACGCACCGTATTGACCATACATTACATAACATCACGTTCACAACAATTCTAGACACTCATGCGAGACCTGCATGCAAGACATGTCAAGGTGTTGACCTGTGGGTAACCAGGTATACCCTTGATGACTACAAACCCCATCCCTGATGGCACGTTTCCCTCATAGGACCACTGGATTCCCCATCAAAATTCATCAGTTCATGAAAGGCTGACAGGCCCCTTGTCCCTCACTAGGGCCTCCATTTGAGCCGGATCAGAAGTACCTACTAGCAGCCACTGGCAACCACTAGCAGCCACTAACTAGATCCGGCTCAAACAGTGTTATTGGGCTGTGTGGAGTAAACCCAGTGCACATGGCACATGAGCCCGCCTACCACCTACAATATTGCCTGACCCGAGGGCTATGATGTAGAGTTGGCATGACAAAACATGCACTAATTGTAAGCTGATGACAGCTCAACAAAGGGGGCACACATTACTGTGCCTCAGCAGGCTGCTGCTGCTCCTGGGCCTTGGGGGGCTTGTCTCGCAGCCGCTTGTAGCCCAGGCCAGGGTACTCCTTGCCCTTGGCTGGCAGAGCTCCCTGGTCTGGCCAGTAGCACAGCTCCAGCGGCCGCCACTTGCTCTCCCCAATGCGCTGCATGTTCAGCGCTGGATTGCAGTCCCTGTCCAGCCACCTGCCTGGCTGTGGGGCTGGCTTGGCTTTGGCAGCCTTGCCCTTGCCCCTGCCCTTGGTGGGCTCAGCTGCCCCTGGCTCAGCCTTGGTGCGCTTGCTGCGCTTGGCTGGCTGGGGTGTGCTGGGCCCTGGCTCTAAGGCTGCTGGCTGTGTGGCTGCCTGGCCGCTGCGTGGGGCCTGTGGGGGCCTGCGGGGGGTGACTGGCTCAGGTTCTGACTCTGACTCAGAGTCAGACTGTGGCTCTGGATCAGAGTCACAGTCTGACTCACAGTCAGAGTCAGTGTCGCACTCCATGCTGGCAGGCTGGGCAGGTTCTGGCTGGGCAGGGGCCCGTGGGGGCAGGGGGGGTAGAGGGGGAGCATCAGGGGGTTGGGGAGGCTGCACGGCTGGAGGCTGACGGGCGCTGAGGTACCCCGGGGAGGGGTAGCCAACCAGGCATGTCAAGAAAATCCGCAGCACAAATAGCGACGCAATCACGCGGAGCTGGGAGTGGATTTCAGCCCGCAGCCGGAGGTGCTCCCTCAGCTTGCGCCTGGTCTTCTTACAGCCGCGCAGCACTGCGCCCTCGGGGACCTTGATGACCTGCAGCCAAGCGAGGTTGCCATTTTGACAGGCCAAGACACAACGCGGGGTCGACACAAACAGTGCGGGGACACATAAGGCGTGGCCGTCGCCTGACGTCGGGTCGTGTTCCAGCCATCCCGTCGGGCCTGTCGTTGCTTGCCTTGGGCGGAACGAGACGCTGCAATGGAACCAACAGGAGCCACGGGTTATCACACAGCGCGTAACTCACGTCTAGGGCTCACGTCACGGCTGGGGACACGCACCTTTCGGTTTCTTTCCCGGGTCCTTCTTGTGCTTCTTCTTAGCCATCACGCGATGCGCAATGCGACGGGCGGTGGCCTTTTCAAGCAACTTGGGTTTCCCGTGAACAACTGCAGCCCGGCGCAGCCGCTGCCTGTCCTTGGGCAGCCGGTCATTGACCCGCTTGTAGCCCTGCTGATACTCATCACCCACAGGGGGCAGAGCCTCCAGGTCCTTCGAGCTGCACAGCTCCAGGGGGCGCTGCATGCTCTCCCCCATGCGCTGCAAGATCAGGCGCCCGTTGGAGTCCCGGTCCAGCCACCTGCCCCCTGGGGGGGCCCGGGGTCGTGGCGCTGGGCCAGGCGCTGCAGGGAGGGGCTGGGCCTGGGCTGGGGGAGCCAGGGCAGGGGGCTGGGCGGGGGGGGCCTGGGCGGGGGGAAGGGGGGGGCCTGGGCAGGGGCAGGGGGAGGTGTGGCCTGGGCTGGGGGAGGGGGGGGGGTCCTGGGCAGGGGGGCCTGGGCTGGGGGAGGGGGAGGAGGGCTGGGCGGCACCTGATGGCACCACCCCGCACATACTTAGCATGCCGCTGGCTCCAGGCTGGGCGCACCAGCCGCTGGTTGACCTGGCCTGCTGGGGGTACCCAGTCTGCGGGCCTAGGCTGGTCAGGTGGCAGGTGCGGCTCACAAGGCCGGCGGGCATGCACTGACGGGCAGCAGCCTGATGCCACGGTGGTGGGGGCCACGCATCAGGTGCTCCAGCACACTGGCAATGGTGAGCCGCTCCAGGGCATCCTTGATCTGTGCCAGCAGCTGTGGGGTGCGGGGTGCGGGGTGAGCTGCGTGTGGCAAGGCGGGGGTCAGCATAGGGAGGGCAGGCTGGGTCAGGTGGGGGACGGGGGCCTGGGGCTGGACCTGCTGCTGGGAACCCTGGAGTGGGCTGGTCTAGGAAGGACTGCTGCCAGGACGCACTGCTTGCTGCCCATGGTCATGCACTTGTTGACCTCTGCCACAACAGCGTCAACTTGAGCTGGGCTAAGATCAGGCTGTGCTGCCTCCACAGGGTAATGCTGCCTTGATAACATGGCGCCTCTCTCCAATTTCTTCCTTCACAGCCTGCCCCTGCTCCTGATCTTGCTGCCCACTGCCACTGGCACCTGCAGACACGGGAAAGCACAGCACATGCACGGCAGGACTTGATGCACGGAGTCGCAATGTCGCGTGGTGCACAGCACATGCATCGTCAGTCCAAGCTTCTGGGAGCCTTTCGTCAACCTTTCCGGCTTACCGGCTGCACTCTGTGCGGGGGAGACGGGGCGCTTGCGTGTCCTCTTCGGGGGCATCTCAGGGATTCAGCGACATTATCAAAGCGGAGTGACCGTGTTGGGGTGTGCATCAGGTTGCCATCTAACCGGAGTGCCGGCAACCGGAGTGGGGCGGAAGTGAGGTCCATTACATATATATTACATGATGTTGTCCCCACAGTGGCCGCTGTCCCCACAGTGCGAAGTAGACCAGTGCATGCTGAGTGAAGACGACAAGACGAAAAGACGAGACCGTAGACGAGCAGACGAAAGACGGATGTCTCTTCGTCTGCAGACGACAACCGAACCGTCTGCTCCTTTCTCGGCTGCATGCGACCAACATTTGTCTCTTGCTAAGCTCCTTCTATTCTTCCTGTTTATATCTATGTAAACTTGCAGCAGCTTTCACGATGCTACGAAGGCTATCCTCCACTTCAAATCTGAGGTCATGAGTTCAGATCTGAGGCATGAGGTCAGATCTAGCCTAATATTGACAACCCAGAGCTCGAGCAAATCTTGCAGCCCACGAGCTCCATGGCGGTCTCTCAACAATAGCACGTAGCCGGTACCGTCTCCACCTGAGATTGGTGACAACAACAATTCATAGTCATGTGTGTCTCCATGCAGTCTCCATGCAGTCTCTCCAAGTCTCCATGCAGAGCTGCCATTAAACATTTTGCAACAAACAAATGCTTCAAGGATGGTGCAAGACACATGGTACAAGACACATGGTTATACAACATGCGCTTACCTTAGTGCTTCCACGGGCATTATGCTTCCACGGGCATGTGTTGCATCCACTGCGCAAACTGCTGCCACTCAGCCTCTGGCTGTGGCTTAGGTCTGCGCTCCAGGACCCTCTTGTTGAAGTAGATGAACGCCAGGAGCCACATGCGGCCCAACAGCAAGCTTGACCACTTGTCGCTCCATATGTGCTTGAACGAGCTGAAAACCCGCTCGTTTGCTGCAGCTGTTGCCGGGCTGCACAAAACCCGCTGCGCCGCTGCCTGCAGTAGGGGGGCAAAGCCCCCCCTCTCAGCCCACCATTTCAGGGGGTGGGCGGTGAGGTGTGGAGCAAAATGGATAGGCGACAGCTGCGTGCGGGAAAGCAGCTCTGACGGGGGTGCACCCCAGCCAAAGCAACACAAGTCAGGCAAATTCATCTGAGTCTTTGCAAAGCAACACAAGTCAGGCAAATTCATCTGAGTCTTTGCCAAGGTGGGTATAGCATGGGTATAGCCAGGGTGTGTATAGCAGTAGTGAATGAGTTAGGAAGTGATAAAGCATCAATTGTGCATTAACATGTAGAACACGACACAAAGTCCCAACGGCCTGCTGTTACGCTGTCAGCTTCGGTGTGCACGCAGTCAAGCATGAAGGTCTCTTGGGACCCAGCAACACACCATGCTAGGCAGTGCTCGCCGCTAACTGAGCCGGGCAGTGTAGGCACTGCCGCTTGCCGTCGACTATGGGGCCGAACTGACTGTAAAAGAAAGGTCTTTTAAAGCTCGATGCAGAGCCCAAGGACAATGGGCGCATTCCACCCGAAATTTGTTGCACTTGTGCGGCAGTGGGCATCGAAGGCTGCTGCATCGTCGACTGCATCCGCCTACGCGCATTTGATGAGCCTGGCGGCTCCATCGCATTGCTTGCACAACGCTCAGAGCCACGGGCCGCAAGCGGTCACAGGGGCGGGCACCAGTCACACATCGACAGACGAAAGACAGAAAGACCAATCAACCCTCCCGGTTACTCCTTGCCGATTTTCGGCAATATTATTGGTACCAAAAACGGCAAGCCCCCGCAAGCACCCCGTCTGTAGTGTTTGTCCACGCTAGAGGCCTGTAGGTACGGCATCGCAGGCAAGTGCGGCGTTGAGCATACAGGTGAGCCAGCACATTTATTGGTACACATTTAGGCTGGCCATATCGATGCTCAGCTCCCTAATGTAGGCCATCCCAATGTCCGTGCTCGCTGCTAGTGTCGACCGCGGTTACAATCTGCGCGTTGCAGGCGAATGTCCTGCATCGCGGCCTCTGTGCCCTCCTGGTAGGTGAGGCCTTCTGGCCTCCATTGCCTTGTGGCCTCTATCTGACATGATGACACTAACAATTCGCGCCTTGCATTAACCTTGCCATAACTCTGTTGTTGTGTGCCTGTATATGCAGGCCATCCACAATCCAGCCCCACCCCTCGCTGCTCCAGGCCAGCCCTGCCTCACCCCCTCCCAGCCCTGCCCCACCCTCTCCCAGCCCTGCCCCACCCCCTCGCAGCCTTGCGCTGCCCCTCGCCGTTCCAGCCCAGCCCTGGCCCACCCCCTCCCAGCCTTCCGCTGCCCCTCCCCTCCCTGCACAGCCCTGCCCCACCCCCTCCCAGCCCTGCCCCACCCCATCCCAGCCCTGCCCCACCCACTCCCAGCCCTGCCCCACCCCATCCCAGCCCTGCCCCACCCCCTCCCAGCCTTGCGTTGCGTTGCCCCTCCCCTCCCTGCCCCTCCCTGCCCCACCCCTCCCAGCCCTGCCCCACCCCTCCCAGCCTTGCGCTGCCCCTCCCCTCCCTGCCCTTCCCTGTCCCACCCCATCCCAGCCCTGCCCCACGCCCTCCCAGCCTTGCGCTGCCCCTCGCCGTTCCAGCCCAGCCCTGGCCCACCCCCTCCCAGCCTTCCGCTGCCCCTCCCCTCCCTGCACAGCCCTGCCCCACCCTCTCTCAGCCCTGCCCCACCCCCTCCCAGCCTTGCGCTGCCCCTCGCCGCCCCAGCCCAGCCCTGCCCCACCCACTCCCAGCCTTCCGCTGCCCCTTCCCTCCCTGCACAGCCCTGCCCCACCCCCTCCCAGCCCTGCCCCACCCCATCCCAGCCCTGCCCCACCCACTCCCAGCCCTGCCCCACCCCATCCCAGCCCTGCCCCACCCCCTCCCAGCCTTGCGTTGCGTTGCCCCTCCCCTCCCTGCCCCTCCCTGCCCCACCCCTCCCAGCCCTGCCCCACCCCTCCCAGCCTTGCGCTGCCCCTCCCCTCCCTGCCCTTCCCTGTCCCACCCCATCCCAGCCCTGCCCCACGCCCTCCCAGCCTTGCGTTGCCCCTCCACTCCCTGCCCAGCCCCATCCCAACCCCACCCCCTCCCAGCCCTGCCCCACCCCCTCCCAGCCATGCGTTGCCCCTCCCCTCCCCTCCCTGCCCAGCCCTGTCCCACCCCCTCCCAGCCCTGCCCCACCCCCTCCCAGCCCTGCCCCACCCCATCCCAGCCCTGCCCCACCCACTCCCAGCCCTGCCCCACCCCATCCCAGCCCTGCCCCACCCCCTCCCAGCCTTGCGTTGCGTTGCCCCTCCCCTCCCTGCCCCTCCCTGCCCCACCCCTCCCAGCCCTGCCCCACCCCTCCCAGCCTTGCGCTGCCCCTCCCCTCCCTGCCCTTCCCTGTCCCACCCCATCCCAGCCCTGCCCCACGCCCTCCCAGCCTTGCGTTGCCCCTCCACTCCCTGCCCAGCCCCATCCCAACCCCACCCCCTCCCAGCCCTGCCCCACCCCCTCCCAGCCATGCGTTGCCCCTCCCCTCCCCTCCCTGCCCAGCCCTGTCCCACCCCCTCCCAGCCCTGCCCCACCCCCTCCCAGCCCTGCCCCACCCCCTCCCTGCCCTGCCCCACCCCCTCCCAGCCCTGCCCCACCCCCTCCCAGCCCTGCCCCACCCCCTCCCTGCCCTGCCCCACCCCCTCCCAGCCCTGCCCCACCCCCTCCCAGCCTTGCGTTGCCCCTGCCCTGCCCTGCCCTGCCCTGCCCTGCCCTGCCCTGCCCTGCCCTGCCCTGCCCTGCCCTGCCCTGCCCTGCCCTGCCCTGCCCTGCCTGTAGGTGTGTGGCAGTGCCGGCTGCAGGTAGCAGCAGGCTGCAGGTGTGCTGCAGTGCATGAGCAGCAGATGCAGGCTGCAGTGCATGTATTACAGTGCATGAGCAGCAGCAGCATCAGGCTGTAGTGCATGAGCAGCTGTGCAAGGACAGCAGCAGCAGCAGTGTATGAGCAGCAGCAGCAGGCTGTCAGTATGTGGCGGTGCAGGCTGCAGGTAGCAGCAGGCTGCAGGTGTGCTTTAGTGCATGAGCAGCAGCAGCAGCACCAGGCTAAAGTGCATGTGCTGCAGTGCATGGGCAGTGGCAGCAGCAACAGGTTATAATGCATGACCAGCAGTGCAAGGACAGCAACATGCGCGGTGTGTGTCTGGTTGCATGCACAAAGCTGGAGTGGCAACCCAACACTGCTGCGACAGGGAAGCTCATTCCAAGGCATATATCTGGCATGGTCTGCAGTGGTCTTGGTAAACAAGCATGCAATTTGCGGTTTTTCATATGGACACCACGTTGGTTGTGTAAGACGGTTTCCCCGGTGATGGGCTATTGCAACTCGAACATCAAGGTCTACAACAGATCTAGCGTCCTTGAACGTGCCAGTTGCAGCGTCGATGTAATACCGCATGGTGCCATATGGTTGGATTTGGTGCGGATCACTGCCAGGCCTGCACTTGCTAAGCATCACCGTGATGCATACATGCAAGGGGGGTATGTAGCAGGTGGCTACCACGTTTGCAGCATTAGCGCATCACCGCGTGGTGGTGTTGTCCATACAAGGGGCATGTGGCGCACCACACCCTAGCATGTGGCTGGATGTGGTGAGCCTCCACTTCAGGTACCATCCATGGTCTACCTAGCTGTGACACATCGGGTGTGGATCACTGCCAGGCTTGCACTTGCTTAGCATGATCGTGATGCATACATGCAAAAGGGGTATGTAGCAGGTGGCTACCACGTTTGCAGCATTAGCGCATCACCGCGTGGTGGTGTTGTCCATACAAGGGGCGTAGGTATCATGTGTGAAGAGGATACACGGCTAATTACCACCACCGTTTTCTTCATTACATCTTGACCATTCACAACTTACAAATCACGTTGTGTGGCATGGAACTGTACGGAAGCTTAGGACAACCTTTGTAAAAGCTTTTGTACCATGCAACATTCTTCTTAGATGGTCTCTGACTGCACTGATGGGCTCTGAATGATGGGCACTGACTGGGCACTGATGGGCTCTGACTGCCACACACTTACAGCCTGCTGCTGCTGTCCATGCACTGCTTACGCACTACAGCCTGCTGCTCTTGCTGCTGCTCATGCACCGCAACCCACCTACAACATGCCGCTGCTGCTCATGCACTGCAGCACACCTACAGCCTGCTGCTACCTGCACTGCCACACACCTACAGCCTGCTGCTGCCCATGCACTGCTGCTCATGCACTACAGCCTGCTGCTGTTGCTGCTCATGCACTACAGCACATGCACTGCAGCCTACTGCTGCTGCTCATGCATTGCAGCACACCTACAGCCTGCTGTTACCTGCAGCCTGCACTGCCACACACCTACATGCAGGGCAAGGCAGGACAAGGCAGGGCAGGGCAGGGTAGAGCAGGGCAGGGTAGGGCAAGGTAGAACAGGGCAGGGCAGGGTAGGGCAGGTCTGGTCTGGTTTGGTCATGTCATGTCATGGGCAGCGCAAGGCTAGGAAGGGGTGGGGCAGGGCTGGGAGGGGGTGGGACAGGGCTGGGAAGGTGTAGGGCAGGGCTGGGAGGGGGCAGGGCTGGGAGGGGGTGGGGCAGGGCAGGGAGGGGGTGGGGTAGGGCTGGGAGGGGGTGGGGTAGGGCTGGGAGGGGGTGGGGCAGGGCTGGGAGGGGGTGGGGCAGGGCTGGGAGGGGGTGGGGTAGGGTTGGCCTGGGGCAACGAGGGGCAACGCAAGGCTGGGAGCTGGCTTGGCCTCTGTGGTGAGCTGGGGTAGCAACCAGCAAGGGGTTTAGACAGGAACGCGGTAGTTCATGTTCATATACTCAGCAGGCAGTGAGTCTCTTGGCTGCAGGCTCTCCTGCTGACAAGAACCTGCCACACCACAGCATGCGTGGCTGGACCAAGCAGCATCCACTGAAGACTGGAGGCTGCTTTGCACCAGCATGCGCTTGTGGGAGTAGCACTCCTCCATCTGTGGTGCATTGCTGATGTACGAGCGCCGCATGCACTTGTTCAACGCGGTCCTGTGCTGATCCTCCACCCTCTTCCTTTCACTCCAGTCTCTGCTTTGCTTTCCTCCAGCTCTGCTCCATTGCTGCTGCCTTCCTGCTGCTGCTCCTCTTCTTGCTGCTGGTCTTCTAATGCTTCTCCATGCTCCTCTTGGTGCCTGGTGCCTGGGCAGCAGGTGCAGGAGGTTGTCGAGGAGGAGGCTGTTGACCTGGGCGCTTTTGCCTACGGTGTCTATGTGCTCATGTGTTGGCGTCAGGACTGAGAGGAGTTGTCGAGCTGTTTGTGCGCCCTCTCAGCACCGAGGCCGCGATGCAGGACACTCGCCTGCAACGCGCAGATTGTAACCGCGGTCGACACTAGCAGCGAGCACGGACATTGGGATGGCCTACATTAGGGAGCTGAGCATCGATATGGCCAGCCTAAATGTGTACCAATAAATGTGCTGGCTCACCTGTATGCTCAACGCCGCACTTGCCTGCGATGCCGTACCTACAGGCCTCTAGCGTGGACAAACACTACAGACGGGGTGCTTGCGGGGGCTTGCCGTTTTTGGTACCAATAATATTGCCGAAAATCGGCAAGGAGTAACCGGGAGGGTTGATTGGAAAGACAGATTGACAGACGAAAGACGGGTGGTTGAGACGAAAAGACGACGTAGACGAAAGACGTCTTGTCACAGCCCTGGGCGGAAGTGAGGTCCATTACATATATATTACATGATGTTGTCCCCACAGTGGCCGCTGTCCCCACAGTGCGAAGTAGACCAGTGCATGCTGCGTGCATGCGCTTCGCCCTAGGGTCGAGGCGCACCTGCCTCCAGGGCACCATGGGCTTCGTGCGCTCCCCAAAACCAACCAGCCGAACGGAGCATAGCAAAATAGTTAGTTCCGCCATGCGCCAGTCCGTGCACAACAGGTGTCGGCCTGCGCTCCGCGCCATGACTGCAGAGCGCGCCGTCCAGAGTACCTTGCTGCTGGGCCGCAGTACACTAGGCGATCACTTGGCGCCCTTGTTCTTCTTCACCAACCGGTGGCATGCCGGGCACACGTGTGCGCTCGCCTCTTGCCTGCATGCAGTGGGATGCATGCAATGCTGCCTGGTCATGGGGCTGCCAGCGGAACCGGGCTGGCCTGGGGCCAGGCCTGTCACCAGTGCAGTGGCCGACCCCACGCCTGCTTCTGGGTTGACAGGGGGCTGCTGTGGTGCAGAGAGCTGATGACGGTTGTGCCGGGTCTAGGGATCAAGTCTAGGAGGGGTGATCACGTCGCTGCCTGGCGCCAGGGCAGTTCCCTTCTCAACCCAGAAGCAGGCGTGGGGTTGGCCACTGCACTGGTGACAGGCGTACGCCACATTCTGGACAGGGGCTGCCCACACCCTAGGCCGTGTTGACCCCCTCACAGCTGGCCTGGGCCCTAGCCCTAGCCATCACCACCCCAGGCACAGACACAGCCACAGCCAGCCATGGAGCACTGGCCCGCGCAACATACTGCCCTGCCTAGCTAGCTGGTCATGGTCTTCCCTTCACACCCTGGCCCTGCTGACAAGGCTCCTCAACTTCTTGGGATACATGTTGCCACATCACCAGCCCTAGCCTTGAGGTCCTAGCCCTAGCTCTGGCCCTGGCCCTAGCCTTAGCCATGGGGTCCTAGCCCCAGCCCTCCACCACCCCATCTGGCCTGGAGGCCAGCCTGTGCTGCTGTCCCCCCTGCCATGCCTCACCCGGTGGTGCTGCAGTGCAGCTGGTAGGCGTTGAGGGCGGGGAAGGTCTTGCCCGTGCTGCCGCACACCAGGGCCACGGGCTCTAGCTGCTGGCCCACGGGGTGAGAGCACTCGGGGCAGGAGCTCTGGCAGGCGTGCCACAGCCTCAGGCCCCGGAACACCTGGACAGAGGACACGGGGTCAGCGCAGGCAAGCAAGGAATGGGAGGGGCAGCGGGTGTGTGAGTGGGCTGTGGGTGTGTGTGGGGGCAGTGGGAGTGTGGGGTGGTGGGGGCCCGAGGGCAATGGGGGCATGGGGGCAGTGGGGGGTGAGGGGGCAGCGGCGGTGTGAGGGACGGTGGCGGTGTGAGAGCAGTGGGGGTTTGATAGTGTGGGGCGGTGGGGGCCCAAGGGCATGGGGGCAGTGGGGGTGAGGGGTCAGTGCGAGTGTGGGATGGTGGCGGTGTGAGAGCAGTGGCGGTGTGGGGTCAGGAGGAGGGGAAGGGGGCAGTGGGGGCTTGAGGGCCAAGCTCATAGCCACCCTGTGTTGCACACCAAGGCACTAGCTGGTGGCCGGTGCCAGCTGGATGCGCTCAGGGCTGAGAGCAGGGAGGCACCAGGACAGACAGGCAGGCAGGCAGGCAGCCCCAAACCTTGCGCCCCTACACCACATCCTTACCACCTCCTGCCTACAGCTCCCCGCTCCCACCCTGACCCCTCCGACCATAACCCCCTCCACCCACCCTTTACACCTCAGCCAACCCCTCCCAGCGCCCCTGCCAGCACAGCAGCTGCCAGGGGCAGCAGTCACCTGCGCTGCTGCGAACACGTCCAGGGCCGCGTACTTGATCTGGTTCAGGTTCAGCGTCTGAGCCGCCCAGTTGCTCATGGACACTGAGCGACTCTTCACCAGGTTGAGGCCCAGCACCTGCTTGGTGAGCTTGGACAGCCCGGGGCGCTGGTAGCCTAGCTTGCTGGCCACCACCTGCAGGGGAGCGGCACCACGCAGCAGGGGGCGGGCTGAGCACCTCGCCAGCGTGCAACAGGGTGCCCAGCAAGGCGTCCAGAGCTGCAGAGGTGCTCTGGTCTCCATAGACCTGACTTTGCTGGGTTGCTTGGTGACCATGACACTTGTGATGATCATCATGATGATAAGAACCATGATGATAGCTGCGATGACGATCGTGCTGGTGATGATTGTTCAGCCTGATTGCTTTATGGAACGAGAATGGAATGAATGAGTGAAACGACAAGAGGGTCAGAGTCAGGGTCCTTGAGCATATCAAGGTGGTGGCACATGAGGGTGATGCAGGGCCGCCCCACTACCAGCCCCCCTACACACCCAGGAGGCAGCAAGGCACCTAAGGGCTGGCCTGCCAGCATGAGCCTCCTGCTCCACACCCCTCACCAGCACTACACGGGAGCAGCAGCATCTGCCAAGGGGTGCTGACCAGGGTTCGACAGTTGGTGATACCTGATATAAGGGCGCCCTTAACTAATATCAGGGTAAAGTACGGGGCTGCTTTGTACTCATCATACCCCCAAACAATCTGCCAGCCTGCGGCCGGCTTGGACGTGGCATGCTAGCTTGAAGCAAGGAGTTGGTCGCCGTGAACTTCCCCTTGTAACCGAAACTTTGATCACGGGCCCTTGTACTAAGCCTTCGGCCCAAGTGCGGGGCCCCTGGCCACAATGGGTCAAAAGTACGGGCCCCGTACAGGGGTCGAACCCTGGTACTGACTACAGCCAGCACTCAGCAGCACTGACCTACTGCAGCACCAGCCCACTCATCAACCCCTACCACTCAAACTGCCCAATCACACTGCTCAATCACAACGCCTGGTCACACCGCTAAATCTATCTGCCCAAGTCACACATCCCAACACCAGGCGTCGCACCTGCAGGTCCAAGAAACTCCCAAAGTTGGCGCGCCCGATGCTGAAGCTGCGCTGCATTTTTTGCTCGTCGGAGTTTTCCCATGCGAAGCCCATGATGGTGACGTCCGGGCTGGCCAGCAGCTCCTTGACCGCAGCTGGCAGCGAGTAGTTCATGAGGTTCACGCGCAGCAGCAAGCACACGGTGGCGCTGGACAGCTGCATCAGAGCCACCTTGCTGACCTGGCCAGACACCCGCTCCGGCCGCCACTCCAGGTCTATGCTCAGCAGCCGGTCCTAATCAGGCGACAGCGGGCAACACCTCCCAGGATCACATTAGGACCATCATCATCATACTCATCACACTCGTGACATGGCATGTGCCTGGCGGCGCGTCTGCATCACACTCATTACACTCATCACACGGGCATTTGCCTGGCAATGTTGCTGCACCATACATGCTGCTGGAGTCGATGACAGGGAGGGTGTGGGAGGGGGAGGGGCCATGAGCGGGTTTGGGGGGCGGGCCAGGACGGGGTACGCGAGGAAAGGCTAGGGCGGGGGAGGCGGGCAGCAGGCTAGGGGGAAGAGGCAAGGGGCTTGGGGTATGTCGTGTCAATGTCAGATCAAGGTTTGTTAGCACATGTGCAGATGGCTGCCTGCAGGTTGAGCTGCCTGAGTCATCCCACCAAAAGGGTGTGGTGGACAGGGCCAGGGGCGTGGGGGCAAGGGGTGGAGGCAGTGGTGACCGTGTGCAATTCAGTGGCACATGAGCAGCAGGTGCACCATGGCACCACAGGCAAGGACAGGGGCAAGGAGGGGTGGCCCTGAAGGAAGGAGGGGCAGGGGGCAGGGGAGCACAGGGGGCGGGGCAGGGGTGGGAGGGTAGGGGTTGCTGCACCCTGCTCCTCCCCTGTCCACATGTCAACAGGAGCAGTGCAGTGAGGATACAGCAATGTGTCAGCTGCTGGGGTGCGGGCTGCTGCTGCTGCTGCCACCACCTGGTGCAGTGCACTGCCTGCTGCTGCTGCTGCCTGGCGCAGTGAGGCTACGGCAATGTGTCAGCTGCTGGAGTGGGGCTGCTGGTGTAGGGGGATGGGGCTGGGGAGTGGGGGCTGCAGCGCTTAGCATTGTGTGAGTGGGTGTACAGCGCTTGAACTGTGAAACATAACCCTGCGCAGCCCCCTGCCCCTCAAGGATTTCGGCCGTGCGCCATGCCGCCAGCCAGGTGCCAGGGCCTCACCGTCATGGACGCTCTGAGCTCCTTCACCGCGGCGGCTGCGTGCCGCTCCTCCTCCACGTTGTACACCTGCAGCCATCAACCCCACACCCTTGTACCAGCAGCTCGGAGGGGGCCTCAGGCAGTGCTCTGCGTGGACTGCACCAGCTGGCAGCCACGCCAGAACGCCACCAGGGTCAGGATGGTACTGACACTCGGGGTGGGAGGCATGGCATGACAGGGTTCAGGCAGGCTTGGTGGGTTCAAGGCGTGGGGCTGAGGCTGTGATGTCAGAGCTGGGACAGGGGCCGGATATGGGGCTGGGTGTCGGCGAGTGGGCAGGTGGGCAGGTGTGCGGGCAGGCGGGCAGGCAGGCAGGCAGGCAGGCAGGCAGGCAGGCAGGCAGGCAGGCAGGCAGGCGGGTAACCTTACCACCAGTCCCTCTGCCATAAAGTACTTGTCCAGCCCTGTGTCCAGCCTCTGGTACATCATGGTGGCGGGCGCCTGGTCAAACACACTCTGCCAATTGATGTGGTGCAGCTTGACCTGCAAGCAGCCACGCAGCAGCACAGGGAGCGCGTTGCGTTCACGGGGTGCACATGGAGGCACTGCCAGCCTGGCCTCCGCCCCATTGCCCCACTGCGCTGAGATTGCCTGTACTGCCTACCTGACCTCTGCCTCACTTGAACTGCGCTGGGACTGCACTGCCAGCTGGCCGTATGCTTGTGCTGCCAGCTGCTTCCTGTTACCCGTATCCCCCCCAATGCGTGTGTGGCAGCAGGGCATGCAAGCCAGCCGGTCATGGGTGGAATGGGTGCAATGAGGGGGAGGGTGAAGCGAGAATGCAGCAAGGGGTGTGTGGTGAGCTGTCGTGCGAGTGCTGTGATGGCTAAGTTGTCAGCAGGGTCACAAACTTGTCATCATGACAGCCAGGCAGCAGTTAAACTGGTCTAATTGATACTACCAAATGAGGGTGGCTTGCGCGGCCTGCCTGCCTGGCTCTCAATGCAGCAGGTGGGTGCAGAGGGAGGTGACAGGTGAGGGGGCAGGGCGGGCCGGGGCCAGGCCGGGCCGGGCCGGGCCGGGCCGGGTTATCTGTGCCTGAATGTGTAGGAGAGGTATGAGGGCATGGCGGTCTTGCATTGTGCGAGCCTGACTCTGCGGCTATGTCTGGGCAGTGCAACGTTGTGCGTATGTGAGTGCTTGAAAGAAGCGGCCAGCAAGCAGGCAAAGCTGCAGCTCACTAAGGGGGAGCTGTTACCATCCCCGTTGCTGCTGGCCTGTCCAGGCAAGAGTGCAGATCTAGGCAAATCGAAGGAGAGAGTGTAGAGTGACAAGTGTTGTAAAGAGTGACAAGTGTTGTGAAGAGTGAAGAGTGTAGAAAACGGTGGGTTACACCTTCGTGGCTGTCAGCCCGGTATGTTGGTTTGGCCTTGCAGGCCAAGAAGGTGGTGGGCAGGTGTGCGCAAGGCATGTGAGCAGGTCCCGAGGAATTCTAAAGGGGTGGGCAACATGGCGTATCGCTGCTAGGGCTGCCAGCCTCACCCCGAACGTGCACCAGCCCATGGAGTGGCCTGCACAGCCAGCTGGGCACTGGGCCACCAGGCGAGGCTCCGCTTGACTGCTGGGACTGAGGCTGGGGCCAGGGGGCGCCTTTCCCCCGCTCCCCTTCACACCTGGCTGCTTGCTGCGCTGCTGCTGCTGCTGCTGCTGCTGCTGCTGGCGCTGCGCTTGGGCTGGCTGGGGTACCTGGTACGGCGCTTGGGCTGCTGGCGTTGCCTGCCCCTGCTGGCTGCAGGTGCTCTGAGACACTGACGGCCGGCGGGAGGCTGGGTTCGCAGCCCTGGTCTGCAGGGATGGGCTGTGCTGCCGGTCTGAGTCAGCTGTGGCAGCGCTGGCAGTACTGGGCGTGGCAGGGGGGCTGGATGAGGGGGAGGTGAAGGGACCTCGAGAAGGCGTGACCTGGCTGCGGCCTAGCATTGACAGGGGAGCGGCCAGGGTGGCGAAACTGAGGTGGGGGCTGCTGTGGGCATGCGCAGGGCTGGGGGAGTCCAGGCTGCGGCTGCTGAGTAGGGGGGAGTGACGGGAGGCTAGCAGGGCCTCAGCGGCCTTGCGCTTCAAGCTCTTGGTGCGGGGGGCCAGACTGCTGCTGGTCAAGGGCAAGGCACTGAGGCCAGGCAGGGGCAGGAGCAGGAGCAGGGGCAGGGGCAGGGGCAGGAGCGTCAGCTAGGGTGGTCAGGGGCGAGAGCGGTCATTGAGACGTTCAAACAGGATCCTAACATGGAGCCTGATGGGGGACCACTGGTGTACAGGTAAGCAATGGGGCGAGGTTGGGGCTATGCCATGAAGCGTATGACAGATGTGGGGACTCTCCTTTTGCGCAGGCCCTCGTTTGTCATGGAGTCGTAGGATGACACCATGCTGATGTGCATGGGGCCGTGAAGCTTGAGGCTGGAGTATAAGCAAGTGACACGTACCAGGGAGAAGGCGGGCAACAGAGGAAGGCGTTCAGTTGCGGCGGCCCACAAGGGTCTACGGCTCTGCAAGATATGGAGCTTGCCACTTCCGGCGAGGTGCTGCGGGGTGCCCCGCTCATCCGTGTACGGGGGAGACAGGACGACAAAACAGCTCTCATGGCTTCGTTTTCACGTGTGCTCATTGCCCGCCCCGTGTGGCAGAGATACAGCCGACAGGTATTGCCCGTCGCTGACGCGCTTGTTGTCAATATGTGTCGAGAAAGCAAGAGCAGCCTTTTCATGCGAGGGGTGGGCGATGCGGCTGCGTGCAAGTCGTGACTAAGGCGAGCACGAAACTCCCTACATTACGTGTCTATAGCACCGTAACTAGCAGGACGGTCGACATGCAAGTCACCAAGAGCATGCCACAAGCTTTCAGCCCTCCTGATCATGTCTATATGACGTGCCTGTTCAGAGCCTGGATACTCTGATAGCCGCGAGGTGCTACTGGGTCTTCAACGAGCTGCTAGCTGGAAACCACGATTCTGCCCCGGACGATTAGGGTGTTGCCTGTGGGTAATGTAAGCTTCATCACTACAGCTTCATCGGGGCACCCTTGATGACTACACATCGAATCCCTGGAAAAAACGTTTCGATCCATGATCCCTGGGCTACTGATCAACCCTAACAACTTCATGTTTATATAGGCCCTGTTTGCAAGCCTGGACATGATAGCACCGCCTACACTCTGCAGCCAGGTGCAACTGTTGCCTGGCCTTAGGCAAGCAGTCTTTGAACAGGTTAGGGCCAAATAAGTATTCCTTGCCAGGCGGGGCGCAGCGCCTCAGGGCCCATCCAGCTGCACACCTAAAGGAGGCGCTACACACTCTCCCCCATGCATTGAAAGTTGATTAGATGTGCATGTGGTCAGATGGCTGTGCAACTCAGTTCAAGGGATTCCCAACCATATAAATGCGCGGGTGCAGTTGCCCAAGCTGCACCCAGAGCCCCTTCTTCCCTTCTGCTCCTAACCCAGTGGCTGGCTGGCCCATAGAGCTGGACTTGCACCAGAGCCCTGGAGCGCAGCACCAGCTACACACAGCAGTGATGGCGTCTACCGCCTTGTGCTTGCCTTAGGCACTGCCAGCGGCTCCGGCAGACTTAGCAGACTGCTCACACCGCCATCCCTCCCTTCCGCTCCCGCTGCAGTGGCTCGCCGTTGGGTGCATAGCCTGAGGCAAAGCTGTTGTCAAGCATGACGGCACTGCCAAACGGCGTTGGCTGTGGCGGGCCAGCCCAAGCCGAGGGTGCAAATAAAGCTGTCATACTGTCCTCCTCTAAAGCTAGGGACGGACTCTCGACCTCTTCATCCCCTTCTGCCTCTGCCTCCTCCTGGTGAGACAGGCAGTGGGTGCTGTGAGGAGGGGAGGGGAGGAGGGGAGGAGGGGAGGAGGGAGGAGGGGAGGAGGGAAGGAGGGGAGGAGGGAACGAGAGGAGGAGGGGAGGAGGGGAGGAGATGGGGGAGGGGAGGAGGCTGGTATTAGAAGTCGTGATTAAGTCAGGTGCGTATGCCGTACCTCAGGTCCCAAGGGTGGTGGCAGGGAAAAGATGTGGCCGGTGGGGAGCTCCAGCAGCCGCCCCCCCACCCGGCCAGGCTGATCTGGGTCATGAGACACCCAGATCAGGGTGCAGCCACAGCCCACGAGGGCAGCCTCCACCCTGCAGGCCAAGAGTGGCCTTCAGGGGGTGGCCAGGCAGTGGGAAAGGAGGGGAGGGGAGGATGAGGGAATCAGCAGGGGAAGGAGGTAGAAGGGCTGGGCTGGGCTGGGCTGGGCTCATGTTTGACTCCCAGCGCTAGACTTGTCAATCCCCACACACGCTCCCCTTCATCACAGCCTCCTCCCACTACCACTGTTCACACCACTGCTCTCACCACACTGCTGGTGCACATCAGTGTTTTTGAACTCGTTTGCTGAGTTTCGAGGTTTATAGCGCAAATTGGCATGGCTCAGGTTCATAGCTTCAGGTTATATATCTACCTACACCTCAGATATATACATATACATATACATAGGTTACATACCTTCAGATTCATAGCTCGACCATACTTGGCTCAGGTCAGAAGTCAAGGCTCAGGTGAAAAAGTCAACGAAATATAGACAAAAACGCAAAGCGTCCATGTCAAAACACATATCGACCCTCAAAACATTGAAGTTCATAGTGAGTGCTATATATAGCGCAAGATACAAAACACTGGTGCATATGCAAGTGTCGCTGCATGCAAGCATGCCAGCCTGGCAGTCCAAATAAGGAAGGGAGGAATTGTGCATGGCCTCAAGCGTGTGGCGGCTGCACTCACAGCCTTGTGGGCACTGGTGCACATGCAAGTGTTGCTACATGCAAGCATGCCAGCCGGGCAGCACAGGGCTGCACTCACAGTCTTGTGGATACGGGGTCACAGGCACTGGTGGGCTCATCCAGCAGCATCACCTCAGGCTGCAGGGCAGCTGCTATGGCCAGCATTACCCGCTGGGACTGCCCTCCCTGTGCAGCAGAATAGGGCCAGCAGGCAGCAGTGACCAGGCAGCAGGGAACAGCTGGCAGGGCCAGGCAGCTGAGGCCAGTACTGTGCGCGAGGGACCCTCATCATGGATCAGCCATCAGGGCTGTTGCCACCACCCTGACTCACACCTCACGCTGCCTGCTTACCCTCCCCAGCTACCTCACCCACCCACCCCTCCCCTGGCACACCTGTTACCGTAGTCCATTCATTCCCAGCTATAAACCCCTTGACCCTTATTTATGCCCTGGCACTACACCTTGCTCCATCCCTGTCCTTGCCCCTGGCCCTGCCCCTGGCCCTGCCCCTGGCCCTGGCCTGACCCTGGCCCTAGCCCTGACCCTGACCTCCACCCTCCCTCCTACCCCACCCTAAAGCTACCTGCAGCCCCTACGCAGTAAGCAGTGCACTCTGTACTCCTCTCCTGCCACGCCCCTCACCCTGACCTCCACCTCCACCTTCACCTCCACCTCCGGCCACCCCCAATGTGCCTCACTCACCGACAACTCCCTCCACGCCTGGTTCAGCACCTGCTGCTCCAGACCCATGCTGTGCACCAGGGCTGGCAGGTCGCCCCGCGGCCGGCCTCGCTGGCTGCTCAGCTGGGTACAGGCAAAGTAGCACTCCGCTGGCGTGCCCATCAGGCTGACCCGTGCCTGCAGCGTGTTAAACCTACTGCGCGTGGCTGGGCACACCCACATGAGATGCATCATCACCATCAGCAGCAGCAGCAGCACCACCACCACCATCATCGTCATCATTGTGACATGGCATCCGCCTGTTGGCTCCCACACCATCCACATGAGAGTGGGTCACCCAGTGCGTGCAGCTGCAGGGGCAGAGTATGCTGGGTGGGTGGCAGCGGGTGGGTTAGGAGGGGGTCTGGGGCGGCCTGGCCTGCCAGCTGGGCCTTGTGCCTAGCCTGCCCCCTCCGCCCCAGCCGGGCCACCCCCTGGCAGAGTACCCTGACAGAGTATGCACACTGTCAGCCCTGTCCCCTAACAAGGGCAACAAGGAAGCCATGGGACACCCTGCCTCATCCCTCACTCCCCCACTCCCCCACCCCCTCACTCGCCCACTCCCCCACCAACCCACTCACCCACCTTACCACCCAGCCACCCCCTCACCCACCCACCACTCACCCACCCTTTCTTTCACCCACCCACCTTCCACCCACCCACCTTCCACCCACCCACCCATCTTCCACTACCCCATCCGGACACCCACCTCCACACTCAGCCAGCCACCCACCACCCAGCCCTAACCTGACCACTAACCTGGTCACTGCCCAGACTCTGGCAGGGCGCCCATGCCGAACCCAATGCCAACTTTGGCCAGGACCCAGTAGCTATAAGCGCCCCAAGCCGGCCTCCCCACAGCAGCCACTCACCTGGGGCACATACGTCACTCTGGCTCGCCATGCTGGGTACCTGCATCAGCGGCCAGGACCTGCCGTGAGATGTTGTGTGCATGACTCGCCTCTGAACCTGTCAGCCACCTCAGGAAGTAGAGGCTACACACCTGCTGACCTGCTTGCTGAAGCATGCTTGCATAGGCAGGTCAATGCTGTCAGCCATTCATGTAGCTGCAGGTGTTGTCTTGAACATGGCAGACAGTCTAGACAATTGCACAGAAATGGCCTGCCCAGTGGCCATGGCACCCAGCTGAGGCTGCTTCCCTCACCCAAGCTCCTTAGGACTTTGCCCGCCCAAGAGTAGGGTGCCATCGGTCTGCAGCAGTGTCAACCAACTCCTGTGCCTGCTTCGGTTTGCGGCGTGCAAGCACGTGTACCCACCAGTCATACCCACCAACTTGTCAAGCTTCGATAGCGCGCGCAGCAGCAGCGTTTTGCCACAACCGCTGGGGCCTCGGATGAAGAGTCGCTCGCCGTGTGCGAGCGTGAACCGGATGGGCGGCACGATGACCCGCCCCTGCACAGCCACTTGTAGCGACACTTCGAGACATTGCTTGTCCATGTTTGTCTGTGCAGCATGGGAGGAACACATCATGCAAGCCCATGGTACACTACCACCTGAACTCGCTCCTGTGCCATTCCGACTGTCGCGAGTTCGAAACTTAGTCAATCATAGTGCTGAGCGGGTAGCAGCTGGGGTTGCAGAGGCTGGCGCGGGTATAGTGTACTGCGGCAGACAGACCAGCAGTGCCTGGCGTGTCTACGGACAGGGCAGCAGCCAGTGGGTAGGGCGTGGCCGACCAAGTCAAGCTTAACTCGACCAGCTTTTGAAGTAACAAAGCACAAAGGCAGCATGGGCAAAGCCCACGTTGTGCGTTGCCAGATAAAGACAGTGTTTTACACAAGGGCAAGCCCTAGCACACGTCAGGCAAGATACCAGTGGACGTTGTGTCATTGCCAAGTCCTACGCTGTGTCCAAATGAAACAACACATGTCAATAGGCAAGGCATGCTACCTTGAACTCTGACAACTGATGCATTCCCCCTCTGACCCCAACTCAATGCGCAGACCTGCCAATGGTACCAAGCTGATAGGCAATCGCCCCATATTAATCCTGCATTAGCCTATGCACAATTGCGCATCACCAGGCCACTCTGTCACCTTTCATTGCAGACTAAAACCAGGCTTCTGTTTTGCTAGGCAAGGCACACCACCGCCTGTTGTATGAATGCAATGTGCATCCAGCTCAAAAGCCCCACCCGTCACCTACCCTACTTAGCCAAATAATCTACGTACTGATACAAAGATCACCAACCCCATTCTACAATCTGGCCAACCGGCAGTCAGCTCCATGCCAGGTTGAGCTGGTTGAGGCGTTGTGCTTTGCGAGCAGGGCTTGCAGCGCAGGGTAGTGGCTGAGCCCACTGCCACAGGACTGCATTTCCTGGGCGCCCCTCACTGGGGCATAAGTTACTTGAGCTAGAGGGGGCCAACTGGTGATCAAACTTGTACATTGCTGCATCGCGCTCGCGCTTCCCGCTGATTGTGTGGCTGGCAGACCCTCGGGGTGCTGCCAGGGAGGGTGCTCTGTAGGACCCCAACCACTCCGGCTGCATGACCTGGTCGGGATGCTTGCACAGGGCTGGGCTGAACTGAAGACACTGGCCTGCTGAATGCATCGACCCAGTGGACGAGTGCTGGACTGGGAAATGCCTCACCAGACTCCGACATGATGCTGCATCTTGCTGATTTCCTAGCCC
This sequence comes from Haematococcus lacustris, assembly GCA_030144725.1. Lineage (NCBI taxonomy): Eukaryota > Viridiplantae > Chlorophyta > Chlorophyceae > Chlamydomonadales > Haematococcaceae > Haematococcus > Haematococcus lacustris. The sequence goes on from JASKMD010000015.1 coordinate 4,736,212, forward strand.
ATTTCCTAGCTGGTCACAATACCCAGACAATGCTGCAATTGCAGCATCAGAGGGTTTTGATGGTGGCCCAACTGCTTGGGTTGAAGACTGCAAGCTGTTGCCAGCTGAGAGGTCAAAGGGAATGCGGAGTTCACAGGCTGAGGCGGGGCTGCTGCTGATCTGCGTGTTGATGGTTGGGAGTAGCTCGTTGCTGGCACATGAGCCAGCCACGGGGGGCGTTGGGTCAGGCATGCTCTCCTGCTTGCAGCCAGGTTACAGCAGGTCATGTGCATCAGATGAATGCCATGTTGGGTAAAGAAAGGCCTGATAATTACACTGGCCTACCTTGCCAGAGAGGCTGCAGTCATTGCCAGACTCTTGCGCGAAGCGGGACAGCATGTGTGCAGCCAGCTTTCGGGCTGATCCTGGTTGGTACGGGCTCAAGGAAGGGGTCTACAACACCAGGCACATCAGACAGACTAGGGGCCTTGATTGCGAGCATGTGCTACTGCTATCGATTACGTGCGTCATATTGTATGCATGGTGTCAACTGCCCGTACACACCAGGCTGCATGCATCGTCGGGCTACTCACAGGGCCAGTGCAAGCGCATGAGAGCAAATGGTGAATTGCTCGGGTGGTCTTCAAGGGCATGAACAGGGCAAAGCAGTTCTAGTTCCAGAGAACAGCATCAGACTCACCACAGCGTGATTGCTCTCCAAAAGCAGACCTGCCGCATCTATTGCATCATAGTCAACAGTCTGCCCGCCTGGCAGGCCTGCGCCACCCAGGTTGAAGCCAGGTACCTGCACAGTAATTGCATTGCACATGGCCCAACTGACGCACAGTGGAGGTAGCATTATAGCAGCAGGGAATTGCAGCAACTAGGCGAGCTGTGGCATTGAATTGCAGTTGTGGTCACCTGCTGGATGAGGGCTGCATGGGCACGCGGTGTTGCCTGCTCCCCAAGGAAGCGGAGGAGCTCCATCTCCATGCCAGAGTCGGGTGCTGAACCATGAGTGAAGGGTGCGTCCTTTGGTAGCTGCAGTCTGACAGGCTTCTGGCCCTCCATACCAAACAGGGGTATGCGAGGTGCGCTGCCAGGCTCCACCGTGGAGAAGACATCATCATCAATGATGTCTTGAAGGAAGGCAAGCTCCTCATCTGACAGGCCTGCAACACATGCCACCTTCTGGTTCCTGAGGCGCTGTACTACGCAGGGTTGCTGGCCGGGCTTACACAGGCTGCAATGACTCTGCAACTAAAAAGAAGCAATGTGCCTTGTGGTTGAGGATGGGCATGGTTATGATATGATCTTGGTATGATGTAGCTTGGTGTGAAGCATGAGAATGTGGGCGGTGTACCTTTGGGTGTTGGATCCTGGTTGTTGGTAGTCTTGGGGATGGACAGCCTCCATGGGCCACGCGGGTGAGCAACAGCAGTGGCAGGCTGTGTTGTTGCTGCCTTCTTGCTGTCTTGGGCTTGGAGATCCAGGACAGGAAGAGCTGGGCGGCCTAGCAGGCGCAGTGATGCCAGTGGGCCTTGAGACGCCGTGTCACAGGAGGTACTGAGTGATGAGAAAAAGAGAGGGCATGGTTTTGGAGGCTGGTTCAACAGCTTGACATTGCGCCAATGCCGCACTGGGCCTGCTGCTGTGGGTGCACCAGCAGTGAGCGAGTCAGTTGGCTGTGTAGTCCCTGAGGATTGGCTGGAGGTTGCCTGCAAGTAGGCCACATTGGCCGTTGCACGCGTCGCCATGTGATGTGGTGGTTGCAGGCAATCCTCCATGCTGTTGTCGTCGCTCTCATCTGCGAGAGAGGGAGACAGTTATGGTGGAGTGCAGGCAACTCTGTAGAGAAGAGTACATGACACGCAAGCCTAAGCTGCAGTAAGCAAGGGAGCATCGTACCGCTGTCAGCAGACTCCTGCTCCTTGCTGAGGCGCTTGCGCGCAGGTGGGCGCGCCAGTGGGGCCGCGGGCTTCGCATATGAAGGCGTGCCATTGCCGCTTGCTGCAGCGCGGTTGCTTCGCAGAAAATAAGCTTCCGGAACCTGTACAAAGGGCACTAGCGCGTGAGCACCCACCGCGGCCACCAGCACCGGCTATGGCAGCGGGACCAACCTCGATGCAACACAGCGGCTCGGCATCGGGGATCCGTTGGTACGCCCTGACAGCCTCGTGAAAGGTCCTTAGCGAAGTGGTGCCGCCTTGCTGGTGCACGAGCCTGCCATACGTCCAAAGCAGCGTGCGGCTTTTAGCTTCCGCCTTGGACCTCAGGGTCGCATTCCTGAGCGGAAGCAAGGTGCGCGGGGCTCAGCGCTACTATGCCGCACAGACATCATTACGCAGCCCCCAGCCAAGCTCGCCGCACCAATGGTTCTTAATGGAGTTCTCGCTGCGGCCCGGTAAGAACTTGGCAATCTCTGCCCACTGATTGCCGACCTCGCTATGAGCTCTGGCAAGGATGAATTCCTCAGAGGCAATCCAGGCGGCTTTGCTGATCTCCGGCCGTAGGTCGTTCTGCAGGCATTTCAAGATGTGGCGCGGTTGTGACGCAGAAGGTCACAAGGAGGGACGACGCTTGACCTTGGACGACTGCAAGCTGGAGCTGACCTTGTACTTTTCACGGCACTGCTTGCCGGTGCGCTCTGGGATGAGCTTGGCAATCTCTGCCCAATTCAGGGCGTGGCTGGCAGGCACCGCATTAATGGCCGCAACCAGGGCCACCACCTCTTCTTCCGTCCATTTGCGGGACACCTTCTTGCCAGCCTTGCCATCGCAAAGGCTGTTGCCGCGCATTCCGCTGACCTGCTTGACCTGCTAACCTGGCAGACAACGATGCTGAAACGCTCTCTGTGTTATAGGTAGTATCGTGGTGTGAAGCTGTAGGACAGGCTCATCAAAAGTAATCAAAGCTGTCGCTGACTCTACCCTAGCCAAAGCGTGAACAAGTCGCCCGTGATGCTCGCTACCTGTGCCCCAACCCGCTTTAGCTTTTCTTCCCTGCCTCGGCTGTTAATTCCCAATTTTGCGCGCCACACTGGAAATCTGCCATGCCGCATGGGCAGGCTTGAAACACGCCAACACGCTTGAGAACCGCCTCACCAGGTTATTGCTTATGCCGTGTCTGAAGTCATCAAGAAAAGGCTGCTCTCAGGGGCTTTGGCGGAACGCATGGACCCACTGTGGGGCACCCGCACTTGCCGCCCTCACCGGCTAGGGGCACCCACCTCTATGGCATAGTTTGCGGCAGGCCTGCAGTACTACCGTGCCGCCAAATCACTTTCCCCACTCACCCACATGCCATTCTTGCAATGGCATCAGGATCCCTGCAGCAGCAGCAGCAGCAGCAGCAGCAGCAGCAGCAGCAGCAGCAGCAGCAGCAACAGCAACAGCAGCACCAGCAACAGCACCAGCTCTGGCATAGCGGACACTGCTGGCCCAGTGCATGTGGTATGCTTTCCTCGATGCGCTCAACCCTCCCCTCTCCCTGTCCCCCCTCCTGCTACACTCCCATACTACACTGACCCTCAACCTGTCCCCATCTCCCAGTCTTTGTCTGGCTTCCTTACTGGCTGCCTTGGCTAGTTGGCTTGGCTGTGGCTGTGACTGTGGCTGTGCCTTCCTGGTTTGACTGTACTGGCTGGCTGGCTTGGCTTGGCTGTGCCTTGCTGGCTGGCTGTACTGGCTTTGCTGTACTGGCCGGCTGGCTTGGCACTCACTCTACTCGGCACCATGGGTTGGAGAGGGCGAGGGGGTGAGGGGAGGGGTTGAGGGGAGGGGGGCAAAGGGGGATGGGGGTGTGAGGTGCGGGTAGGATGAAGAGGTCGAGTGGAGCTGACATTGTAAGCAGATGTCGATGCTGGGTTTACGCGGGTTCATCAGCCCCCCGTAGGTCCATCTGATGTAATGCTTGTATTGAGGTAGTTGGATGGCCTGTATGTCGAGCCTTGTATGGCTGCTAGGCCCCGCTTACCACAAGCATCTGTGTGAGATCTGCAACGTATTAGCTAGACGTCCCTACAGCAACCAGTGGGGTTTTTGAATGATCATGGTTGCTACGATGTTTGTGTCGGACAAGGAGCATCTGGCCAACAAGCAGCGTAGCAGAGGAGACAGTGCACTTCGTGGGAGGGTGGCCATGCAAGATTGCATATGGCGAGAGGGGGAGACCATGCCGTCGACATTGCAGCTCGTGCCGGCCCACAATAGTACGGCACCGTGTGCGTCAAACCTCTAGCGCGTCCATGTACATGCTGCGGGCTGCTCCAAAACAAATTCGTTTGGACAAGCTGTCGCCCCCGACACTGTGCCCACCCTGCGCTTACCCACGCCCTACCCTTGGCTAACGGCATAAGCGTTGTTAGCCATCATCAACATCCACGCCCACCGCGTGTCGCTAGCAGCCGCCCCCGGTCTGCCGCGCTCCGACAGCCGCTTCAACCTTTGGCGTTAGCGCTTGCCACGGTCCAACTGCTCCCGGACTAAAACGTGCCCAATGCCAGTCATATGCTTCCCATCGCCGGACTTCTTAGTCATTGATTGCCAGCAGACACAGTCAGCTACAGTTGACTACTGAAACCGACATTGATGATTCCTTTAGCACTTGTACAAGAGATCCTTTGATCGATTCCTATCAGGCACACTAGTTTCTAACCCAGGAGCGCCCTACATGCGCCCCGTCCTGATACCTCAGCCTGAGACCAGCAGTGCTGCCGCCTGCCCCAACATAGGCACGGTATCACCCACTAACCCCACAGCCACCAACAACTGAAGGAGGCCCAAGCCGCCAGCCCCCAACTGCTTTAAACCCCCTCCTGCTGCTGCTGCTGTTGCCAGCCTGTGCCCATCAGGCCCAGTCACCACTGCTGTCACCACAGTTTCTTCTCCATCCCTAGCTGTTGCTGCTGGTGTTGACGCTGCGGCCATTGCTTGTATTGACGTTTCGCTGTCGTGCGTGTAAACAGCAGGCAGAGGGGGGACGGCATCGCACAACGACTGCAGCCAGGCGCGCAGCTTTTGAGCCGAACGTTTGGGTGCCTGAGCAGGCAACACGGCAAACGTGTAAGCAGGCAGGCAGGAAGGCAGTGTTTGGATGAGAGTGAGGGTGAGATTGAGTCAGCCATTCAGGTCCAGTCCTTGGCCTGGTCCTTGGACTGTAGTAGTGGACCATCAGACATCAAGAATGTAAGAACCAATGTGTCACCATAGCACACGGGCAGCACGAGAGGCAGGCAGGCAGGCGGGCGGGCGGGCGGGCGGGCGGGTGGGCGGGCGGGCGGGCGGTATGAGTGGGTGGTCTGCCTGGCCTAATCAGCCCGCCCTGTCAGGCCCATTGCTTGGTGATCTTGACACTGGCAATGGCAATGGCGATGGTGACCGCGCCTCAACACCTGCTGAGGTCGCACCTTGAGGTGAGGCCTAGCCTGCTGAGCCGCAGTGCATGGCCTGCCCTCAGCGCAGCACATGGCCCCCAAGCCTAGTCCAGTAGCCCACCACTGCCTCCCCCCTGCTCCTGCCTACAGCCTGCTGAGCCCCACCTGGGCCGCAGTGCAGCGCTGCAGCGCCTGACTCATCAGCCACAGCCACTCCGCCTCGCTGCACTGGCAGCCCGTCAGCAGGCTGGCCGGCAGCTGCAGCAGCATGTCCAGCGCTGCGTCACGCACCAGGCCGTCCCTGAGGGCAGGGCGGCAGGGCAGCCAGGGGGGCAGCAGGCAGGGCAAGCAGGCGGTCAGCAGGGCAGCCAGGGGGGGGGCCCAGGCCTGGCCTGCTTTGAAGGACTGGCAGGGGCACAGTCTCCTCCAGGTCAAGCTGCTGCTGCTGCTGCTGCTGCTGCTGCTGCTGCTGCTGCTGCTGCTGCTTGCCACACGCTGCTCTTACTGCTGCTGCTGCCGGCAGTGCAATGAGTGCTGCTGCTGCTGCTGCTGCCAGCACACCTTCGCACCTATCCCGCATCTTGCTGAGCAGCACTTGCACCAGCTGGTTGGCTGTGCTGCTGTCCTGGGCCAGGGCGATGGTTGTCAGCAGGCGCAGTCCACCCCTCCTCACCCTGCACATGTCAGGTGGGGTGGGGTGGGGTGGGGTGGGGTGGGGTGGGGTGGGGTGGGGTGGGGTGGGGTGGGGTGGGGTGGGGTGGGGTGGGGTGGGGTGGGGTGGGGTGGGGTGGGGTGGGGTGGGGTGGGGTGGGGTGGGGTGGGGTGGGGTGGGGTGGGGTGGGGTGGGGTGGGGTGGGGTGGGGTGGGGTGGGGTGGGGTGGGGTGGGGTGGGGGGCTGCTATGCCTGTGACTACTCTGCAAGGCAGGCGGGTGTCCAGGCAGGTGGGCCTGCAGTCAGGGATAGGCGCAGGCCGGAGCAGGCAAGCGCAGTGGGGTGGCAGGTCATGAGGTGCGGGGCCCACTTGATGGAAGGGTCGTGCATGACGCTGTACAGCAGCACCTCCACGCCGTAGTCTGACCACAGCGCTGCGTGGCGCCGGTCACGCTCAGCAGCTTGCTCTGCGGCCCGGGCCATGGCTGACTCCACTTTGCTGCTGCTGCCTGGGGAGAGAGGGGCGATTGGGGTACATGGGTGAGGGGGGTGAGGGGTGAGGGGTGAGGGGTGAGGGGTGAGGGGTGAGGGGTGAGGGGTGAGGGGTGAGGGGTGAGGGGTGAGGGGTGAGGGGTGAGGGGTGAGGGGTGAGGGGTGAGGGGTGAGGGGGAGGAGGAGGGTACCTTTCTGAGCCCGCAGTTTCTTCAGCTGTGCGTGTTCATCAGCCTCCTCCTGCTGCAATGAGCTCAAAAACTGTGACACAGCCGCCTGCATGACTGCAGGCAGTGCAGGCCAGACAGGAGCGGGTGGGTGGCTCAGCCAATTTGGTCAGCATGCGGCCTGGGCAGAGCAGAGGGCAGAGGGCAGGGGTAGCCAGGCAGTGGGTGGGGGAGCAGGGGCAGAGCCCAGAGGCCTGCGGCTCGGAGCCTGCAGCCACCAGCCCCCCCCCTCCCTGCAGCCACAAGCCCCCCCTCCCCCCTTGCTGCTGCCAGCCCCCCCCCCTCAGGGGCTGGCCCCGCCCACCTGCCAGCGCCTGCAACCGCACCTCCCCCGTGCAGCCGCTCTCAGGCCTCAGCAGCTCCATGCAGCAGCCCAGCAGGCCACGCACCTCGCCTGGGCCCAGCAGCAGCGGCAGCTGGTCCAGCACTGCAGCCCCTGCGGGCCCACCACGCATGTCCTGGAACGGATGTTTATCTACATGTGTGTTTCTTATCAAACCTGAAATGTATCACCAACAGGATGTGTCAGGGGGGCTGAGCCTGGTGTGGATGACATTCAAACTTTATGGGCTGCCTGGCTTTGGGCAGGTAGATAGATAGATAGATAGGTGGCTTACACCGCTTAAGCCGTCAGCCGTTAGGCTGCTTGGCCGCCCTCCCCCTCTAGGGGTTCGGGTCTTTCTGTAACGCACTCCAAAGCAAGGTGCAAGCGATCATTTGTTGGACGTGCAGGGAGACAACGCCCTGGCGTGCAGTGAGGGCCCCCCCCCCATACACATGCCCCCCACACTCATGCCAGCATCAAAACACCCGCCTCCTCCTCCCCCTCCACCCCTTCCTTCCCCACCTCCTCCCCGCCCCACCCTGAATCACCCTACCCTACCCCACTCATGCCAGCATTGCACACTCACCTGAGAGCGGAAAATATACACTATTTTACCTATTAATTTAGTTTGATAATGAATAAGTAGGTAATAAATATTGTGTTTAGGGCTCGAATGATAAGCTGGCTCCCACCTTGCAGCTTGCAGGCACAGCCACCTCGGGCTGCCAGCAGCCCCACCACCAGGCTGGGCAGGCTGGGCAGCTGGGACAGCAGGCAGAGCAGGCGGCGGCCACTGGGAGTCCAGGCCCAGTCCCCTGATGCCTGGGCAGGGGGGGGGCAAGGCAGGTGGCAGCCGCGGGGAGGGCACGCCCAGGCCATTGCAACAGGGGGGTGGGAAGGCCAGGGGCAGCAGGGGGGGCGGCAGGGGGGGTGGCAGGGGGGGCGGCAGGGGGGGCGGCAGGGGGGGCGGCAGGGGGGGCGGCAGGGGGGGCGGCAGGGGGGGCGGCAGGGGGGGCGGCAGGGGGGGCGGCAGGGGGGGCGGCAGGGGGGGCGGCAGGGGGGGCAGCAGGGGGGGCGGCATGGGGGGCGGCAGGGGGGGCGGCAGGGGGGGCAGCAGGGGGGGCGGCCGGGGCATCCAGAAGCCTTCAGGCCAAGCAGCCATGCAGGCAGCTGCGAGTGCCTGCAGTCCAAGGAGCACTACAGGCAGCACCTACACCAACCCACCTCCGCCACTCCTCACCTGCTGCCCGGTTGCCTGGGCCTGCGCCTCCCCCCCTTGCTCCTTGCTGCATGGGGCAGTGCTGCCTCCCCCACCCTGGCTGCCCCCTGGACTGACCCCCACCCCCCTGGCCCCCGCCCCCCCACCCCCCTCCAAGCCGGACAAGCACGTCACGGCTGTGTCCAGGCATGCAAGCATGCAGCTGCCCAGCAGCTGCTCCCCCCCTCCTAAGGCGCCCCAGGTGGAGGCCATGAGCTGCAGCAGCAGCCGACCCTGGTGGGGCTGAGGGCCGGGGGGGCAGCAGTCAAACGCTGGGCGCTGCAGCAGCTGGAGCTGCAGCTGGAAGCACTGGATGCTGTATGGGGGGTGGGGAGGGGGGAGGGGGGCGGCTGCAGGGGTGGGGGGAGACTGAGGGGGAGGCACCCAGACTGGGGGTGGGGGTGGGGGTGGGGGTGGGGGTGGGGGGGCAGGGGGCTGGCCCTGCTCCCAGCTCAGCCTCTCCTCTCCATAGAAGCCCCCCTCCTGCTGCTGCTGCTGCTGCCATGCCTGCTGCTGCTGCTGCCATGCCTGCTGCTGCTGCTGCCATGCCTGCTGCTGCTGCTGCCATGCCTGCTCCATGTGGTTCAGCTGCTGTGCGGGTCCAGCCACAAACAGCGCATGCACACACTGAGCCAGCCGCTCAGCAACTTGGCCAACCTCCCTCTCCCTCTCCCCCCTTCCCTCCCCGCCCCCCGCCCCCTCCCCCCCCTGACCCTGCTGCCCCCTGGCCCCTTCAAGTCCTGCACCGCAGCCCTCAGCCTGGCCCGCTGCTGCAGCCCGCTGCTCTGCTGCCAGCCCACTGCCTTGCCGGGAGGGACTGAGCGGAGGGGGGGTGAGGGCTGGGGGGGTGGCCTGGGGGTGCCTGGGGTGCGGCAGGGGGGAGTCCGCGTGGTGCAGCACACAGTGCATCTGGGCCGCCAGCAGCGCCATGGGGCAGGCAGTGGCGGCTGGGCACACCCCTGTGGCCTGCATGAAGCCGTGCATGAGCAGCAGCAGCAGCGGCAGCAGCCCCTGGATCTGCTCGAGGTGCTGCAGCTGATGGTCCAGCGCAGCCACTGGAGTGCAGCCAGCGGCCTGGCTGGCAGCCCCTGCTGCAGCTGGCTGGGGCGGCAGAGGGCTGGGGGCAGGGGGGCTGGGGGCGCCCCCCACGGGCTTGGGAGGGGGGTGGGAGGGTGGGGGGGTGGGGTGGCTGGCATGGGCACTGGGGTGTGGCAGGGGGAGGGGGGGAGGGGGGGCGGCGGGGAGGGTGTCAGGGTGTGTGTGGAAGGCCCAGTGCGCAGCCTGCTCCCACAGCTGCACCACCTGGGAGATGAGGTGAGGGTCATCTGCCTGGTACACCTGCTGGCAGCAGCAGCAGCAAGGCCGGCCTGACAGCGACCACCCACCCCCGACCCCTATCGTCAGGCTTGCACCATTCTCTGAGGACGTCATTGGAATCAGGGGCAGCGGGGGCAGCGGGGGCAGCGGGGGTGAGGGGTGAGGGGGGGAGCGGGGAGCGGGGAGGGGAGGTGGGGGATCGACATGGTTGCTGAGAGAGTCTGGAATGGGGCTGAGCTCACATTGCCTCATTTGGCCCTGCTTGCCTCAACAGGCTCCGCTCACAGCACCCTCACACTTGGCCTGCCCACACCGCCAGCCAGACCAAGGGCAAACGGCAAGGGAGGCTGCTGCCAGGGCCTCAATGCCTCGCTGACACCACACCTGCCCCTACACCACCGCAGAGCTCCTCATCTGCCCCTCCCTCTTCCTAAACCCCCACTCTTCACCCCCTGTATGCCCAGCTCCATGCCCAGCAGCCACACCAGGCTGGCGGCTTAGCGGTCATCAACCACCACAACCACCACAACCACCACAACCACCACAACAGTATTGACTGACCACCAGCAGGCCATCAGGTCAGTCGCACCAGGGTCAGGGCGGCTTCCACGCTGCTTAGCAAGCCGCCCACAGCAGCTGGCAGTCGTTCTGGCCAGTGGCGGGGGCTGCAGGCAGGTGCGCACCACAGGCTGCTAGGCTGGACACGTCACGTGAGGGGCCGGGAAGCAGCTTCCGCCTCCAACTGCCATTGGCAGCCTTGGCTAGAGCCAGGGGCAGGGTGCCGGTGGGACCCCAGGTGATGGGCTGCTGTGGGGTCGGCTAAGGTGGAGAGATACTTGCTGGTGCTGGCTGTCATCAGGGGCTCAGCAACACTGCAGCACAGACACTGCCTGAACGTTGTAGTCTGGGTTTTGAACGTGTGAAGGCCTGTGAGGATTGGTCTAGGTGGAATGGTATAAAGCTGCGTGTGGCGATGTTGCTGGACTGAGGGTTGCGGCGAGCCAGGACGCTGTGAGTGGGTGCGTGCGAGGCTCAGCCTCACCTGCCATCGCCAGTAACGAGCAGGTCGCGGATTGTGTGCACTAGCCGCCCGCAAGCGAGCAGAAAAACCTCCGGTCCGCCAGCATTGGCGATCACCTCCAAGCTCCGTAATTCTAAGCTGTGCAGCAACTGTTGACGAATGCCCGAGTCCGAGGCTGAAGCTTGCCCGCGCTCGGCGCAGCTGCGCTGACCCTTCTTACGGGATAACACGCCAGGCGCATTCCTCTTCATAGCTCGCGGCTTTCGTTAGGCGACGATGACCAGCGAGCTGGCGCGCATAATTTGTTAATTTAAATTGCATGTATGCAATCCTGAGCGCGTACGGCGCGCTGTGGGCAGAGGTCTCCATGCCACGCTGGGCGAATGCCACTGCCGCTGTCGACGCCTGTTGATGTCGATGTCGCCTCTGCCACTGCTGCCGCCATTGTCCTGGTTGCCTCCCTGTGGTATGCTGTCCGCTTGCCATCGCTTGCCACACTACCTGTCTAGCCATTCCGTGCTTGCCATCGTTGTTATGACGGCCTACTCCTGTTGTGCTGCCGCCACTGCTGCCACCATTGTTGCTGCTGCTGCTAGCACCGCCTTCCCCACTGCTACCACCATCACATCATGCGCCCTGGGCGGGCATCTGCACAAGCACCAGTAGGCACAAGCATGCACATATCCTTACCTGTCAATAGGCAAAGCATGCCTTCCTCTGATAATCTATCCCTGCTGCGTTTGCCATTGCTGCTCTGAGTGTATACTGCTGTCTTCCCTGGCTGCCGCAGCGCCTCCACTGCCTACCTACCCAAGCTGCATGCAACCCTGTTGCGCTTACCGCATGCCCCTGCTGCACTGCTTGACTGCCTCTGCCCCTCTACTACCCGCATACCCATGATGCGCCTGCGCCTGTCCCTGCTGCTCTGCCTGCGTACTCCTGCAATGCTGCCTGCCTACCCCTGCTGCACCTGCCCCGGCTGCGCTTCATACCTGCCCCTGCCCCTTGTGGCCCAGCTGTGCTTACCACATGCTCTTGCTGTGATGCCAACATGCCCTTGCCCCTTGTGGGGCAATGTCTGCTCACGGGCAGTACGCTTCTGTGTGGCCATACCTGTGGACGAGTACCACAACCAGCACGATGCCACACATAGGAGTGAAGCAATGCAACGCCTAGCTGTGCATTAAGCACGTGAGCAGGTGAGGTGCAACAACAGCAACAAGCAAGCAACAACATGTGCGGGTATACCAGCAACTCGGGGCACAACGCAGCTCATACCTGGGTTGGAGCGATCGTTCCTTATTGCGCGAGCTGCGTTGGCCGCTGAGACCGCAGTCCATCCGCAGCATCCGCAGCGGCTGCTACGGACGTAGCGTTGGCCCAGCATCTGCTTTGCCCACTGCGCCTGCTGCGCCTTGCCTGGTGCAATTAGGAGCTGCCGGTGCTGTAGCGGAAGGAGCAGGCGTGCGTGCAGAGAGGTGGTGCCGATGGGCGAGTGGGCTGGGGTTGGGCGGTTGGAAAATCCCCCTGTGGGGGGGAGCAGCTTCCCCCCCACAGGGGCAGGTGTGACTGGGAGACCTGATTGTCAAACTTATCCCACAGACTGGCGCACTTCGTCGCGCGCGCCTTGGAGCACGTGCCACCGTTCAGCCTGAAATCAGCAAGCGGAAGCGCAGCAGGACATCACCCACACATCGACCGTACGACGAGGGGGAGGAGGATGGCGCCAGCCTCCAGGCAGCAAGGTGCTGTATCTGTCTCCTGGATCGCTTTTTCAGGCGCATCAATCCTCATAAATAAGTACATCATGGTAAGTGGACCTCAGCACCTTCCTCGTAAACCCTGCTCGCAGCATGTGCCCGCATGATTGAACCCCATCCACTAAGGGTTGCGTATCGTATGCATTGAGGAAGCCTCTCGCGCCCTATGTGGGCGCCTCCCACCTGTGGCACTGTCTGACCTGAGCAGCAATGCTATGGCCTAGAGCTGGCATGACAGACATGGCATGACAGATGCGTTTGACAGGGCTTGAGGAGGGTCCTGGCCCACATCTATGTACCATAGGCGTCTGCTGACCCTGAAGGGGCTATTTTGCAGCTGCTTGTGGCCCAGGCCAGGGCAGTTGTTTCATTTTGCTGGCAGTATGGCCGAATCAGCCCACCTGCACCTCCAACTGCTGCTATCAGCACTCCACACTGCTCCAGATATCTGGCTCTGGGCATAGTCCTTCTTACTTTCCACATTATTTTCTTACTTCTCAATTCTCTTCTCTCTCTTCCCTTTTCCTCAATGGCTTCTCCTCTGGCACAGCAGCATCGCCTAATTGCGTTCATGCCATGGGTTTGGCAGCCTCGCCTTGGCCTAGACAGAACTATGTGGGTGGGGTGAGCTACAGAGAGATGCGCCCAGGCTTCCTGGCTGTGGGGAGGCTCAGGGAAGAGGGCACTAGGGAGGGGCACCATTGGCGGGCACGAGGGGGGGGCATCAAGGGGGGGCACCAGGGGGTGTGCACCAGAGGGGGGGCATCAGGGGGGGGGCACCAGTGGGGGGTGGGCATCAGGGGGGGTGCACAATGGGGGGGGCACCAGGGAGTGGCATCAAGGGGTGGCACCACAGTCCACTTTTTCAGTTCTCTCTCCGCTGCGTTGGTGTCCCTGTCCAACCACCTGCCTGACTGTTGGTGGGAGGCCGCACTAGGAATGGCCTACTTAACCCAGGGGCACCACATGAGGCCCCACACTAGAACCTGCCCGTCAGACCACTGCCCGTCAGACCACTGCCCGTCAGACCGCTGTCTCCAGGCTGAGCACAAACGACGCGGCTGCACCAGCTGAGCACAGCAGACTCTGGTGCACCAGGGGAAGCAGAAGCAACGGAAGCAGAAGCAAAGGGGGGAGGGGGGAGCATTAGCTGACTGCACACAGGGGCTGCCACCCACTGTGCTGCCATCATCGCAGCGCAAAGTCAGGCCAGGCAGCCTGCTGCACCGGCTAGGCACTGCTGAACCTGTGCCATGCAGTGCTGCCGCTGCTGCTGCTGGTGATGATGACGATGGCAGTGTGTTGGTGGTTGTAGGTGGATCTGCAATTTCCCTTCCCCGCCACTGTGGCATGGATGGGCCAGGTGCTCACACTGTGCTGCAGCACTGCGTATGCGCGCCTCATCCTGCCACCAGCACAGCGCAAGCCCATGAGCCTGAAGAAGTACGTCCCCACCGTGATGTTCACCAGCTTCTGTACGGCCATCGCCTTGCATACAGGCGAGCTCACTCTCCACAGCCCCTGTGTCACACCTGGTGACCAGGTCTACCTGACCAGGTCTACCTGGTTGCGTGATCAGGCTTGCGTATGCCCAGCCAAGCACAGGACACACACAGTTACGCTGAGACCCATCCTGTGGGGTTTTGCTGCATCACGTTTGACGAGTAGACCATGCCAACACACAACATACAGCCCTCGCAGCAGCCATCAGGGCAGCGGGCCACACAGCCGCAATCATACCCATCTATAGGAATATAGGAGGCGTAGCGTTTGAAGGCCCATGGCACGTGCCAGACATGCATGTCACACCCGGCAAAACCACCAAACCGTTCAACTACCTCACCAGCCCTGCGATGATGAGCTTGCACAACATTGGGAAAGGCAGCTATTTATGTCAGGGTAGGGAGAGGAGGAGGGGGTTTACAAGCCTGCTTGGTTTCTAGGGTAGGGGGTGGGAGCAGTCCACCCTCCCTGCATGCAAAAGCTCCTTATTTCTTTGTATTATTCTTCTCTAATGTTGCAACATGCTTCCAGCATTGAACATCTTTTTCTTTTTCTTCTTCTTCAATAACCTCTCCTCTTGTTGTCGTTCTTCTTCATCTTCTTCTTTTTCTCTGCTTGCGCAGCATGCTTAGCCTGCTCAGCACCGTGGACACACTCACACGGCTCGTGGCCACATCGCGCCCAGTCCTCCACCCCTGCTTGCATGGTGCATGGTGCATGCAGGCAACCTTGCTTACCTGTACCTTTCTGTGGCCTTCATCCAGATGCTGAAGATATGCAGCCCAGTCCTCGCCGTGCTGCTGGGGTTCCTGGCCAAGATTAAGGAAGCCACACCCAGGTGACTGGGCAGGGGCAGGGCCAGAGGGGCGGGGGCTGACAGGGCAGCGGCTGAGCGGCAGCTGCTGTCATTCCATCAACGCTCCCCGTAAGGTAAGTCCCCCGGCAAGGGGTTGGATTGGCAAGCAGGCAGGCGGGCAGGCGGGCAGGTAGCCAGGTAGTAGTGAGGTAGTATGGAGGCCACTAGTGACCAGCTTCATTCTGGAGTAGCTGGTCTTAATGCCAGTGCTTGCCCTCACACTTGGCCTGGACTGCTTCTGCAGGCTGGTGGGCGCGTTGCTGGTCACCGGCGGGGGGGTGGTCCTGGCTACATATGGCCAGCTGCCGCTGTCCCTGCCAGGCCTGGCCTGCATGATGGCCTCAGGCTTGGCTGAGGGTGTGCATGGTGTGCTGGCAGTGTCCCTGCAGGTAGTGGGGAGGCTTGGGGGGCTGGGGGGCTCCTCTGTGCCTGCTTGAGGGTGGTGGGGTGGGAGGTGGGGGGGCATCAGCAGCAGGTGCAGAGGATGGTGTAACCGGAGTACGGCGAGGAGGTTTGATACAGGCTGGCTTTGCCAGCGGTACAGCTCCCTCTGACAGGGTGGAGAAACGCCTCCTGTTCTAAAAGCTTCGGCAAAAGCTTCGGCAAGAAGGCAGGAGGCTGCAGGAGCTGCCTGTTGAGATGATGGGGTGGATGAGGCTGCACTGCAGGGGCTCAACACCAGGCTTTCTTGACGTGGGGCCAGCAGCTGGGTGAGGCATGAGGGCTGGGTGCCTGCCTGCCTGCCTGCCTGCCTGCAGATGGTCAGCGATGAGCAAGTGCGGCACCCCCTAGAGATTCTGATGTACGTCAGCAGTGGATGCACCCTGTGGCTGACGGTGCAGGTCAGTGGGGCAGGGGGCAGATAGGGGAGGCAGGTGCTGGGGGGGGGCCGGCAGGGGCAGGGAGGGGTGGCAGGGAAGGAGGTCAGGGGTAGGTGCAAGGGACATGGGGGGATCCCTTCTGCTGCTGATGCAGAGGGCGGAAGGCCATGTGTTGTGTAGCAGTACGGTAGTGCTGGTGGAAGTGTAGTGGTGGAGCCAGTGGTGGCGGTGATGGTGGTGGAGTGGTGCTGCATATGATGGTGGCGGTGGTGGTATTGATGGCGGCAGTGGTGGCAGTGGTGGTGGCGGCAGTACTGGTGGTGGTGGCTGTACTGTTGTTTGCGCAGGTTGTGTTCTGGGAGCTCTGGCCCCTATTGAGTGCCCGGGCGTACCTGATACCCCTGCGCCACCCTGTGCACTTCTTCGCCGCAGCCACCTTCAGCATGGCGGTGGAAATGCTGCACAGGCCATTCTTCGAGCGCTGCTCCTCCCTCACCTGCTGGGTTAGGCTGACAGGGGCTCAGGCTGACCCGGCAGCAGTAGGGCAACAGACCCTCAGGCTAACAGGGGCTCAGGCCAGGCAGGAGGCAGGCCAGCAGCCAGCCAAGGTGCAGGCTGACAGAAGACAAGGGTTGTACTACTCACAGACTCGTAGAAGAGAAGGGCAGTGGGTTGCCAGGGCAGCGGGGCAGCAGGGCAGCGGGGCGCCAGGGCAAGAAGGCCCAGCGATCTGAACGGCGCTAAGTCCAGGGCCATGACCAGGACGATGGCAGGGGCTAGGAGGGTTGCCAGGACCAAAGGTGCAGGCTCATGGTCCAGGCTGCACATCAGCCACACCTGACGTAGCCTTCTGCTGCTGCTGCTGCCACCGCTGCCACCGCCAGGTGCTTGCCACAGTGAAGGACGCAAGCCTGGTGGCAATAGGGGTTCTGGTGCTGCACGAGCATGTGAGTGAAGGGGCCAGCGGCAACATCACCAGGTGACCAGCTGGCAAGGGGTTCAGCTAGTTAGCCAACCAGTCATTGCAGTATGACCTCCACCCCATCTTTGCAACAGCCCGGCCCCCTTGCCCCATGCTGCTCCCCTCTCCTGCTCCTGCCCCATTATCCCACCTTCCATCCTACTGCAATTCGACAAGACCAGCTGGTGTTGTCCTGTCGTTGCACACGCTGGGAGTCTACATTGCGTGCCAGCAAGCCGAACACGTATAGGTTTGCCAACGCAGGTGTCGCAACTGCAGCTACTAGGCTACGCTATATCCCTGGCGGGCTACGCTTTTCTAATCCTGCTCCTGCATGACATCTTGTCACACACCCCAGTCGAGAAGAGCTCGCTGCCCGTGACCACTAAGCCGCAATGACGTCGTGTCTGAGGCTGCATTGCTGGACCAAACGGATTCGGTGCCTCCTTTGCGAAGGGCACTTACATCGTTGTCGGCGTCGGTCAAACATTGTTGTCGGCGTTGGTCAAACATTGTTGTCGGCGTCGGTCAAAAATGGCACTGGTCCGCGCTAGATCGCTCTGAGCGGGTCGAGATTGTAGCACACGACGGGTGAAAGGCTGGGCTGTTTCACTGTCGGTAAGATGTTTTCAAGTTCTATGCCATTAGGGCGCGCCCGAAAAAATCTTTAAGATATGACCCAATATGATCAAGCCAGAGAATATGATGAAATATGATCAAGCCAAAACCGAACTAAAGTCAACTGCGCATCAACAACAAGCTATGGGCCCTGTTCTCAAGCTTCTAGAATCCCATTTGCTCTAAACCGCTGCACTTTTCGGCCGTGTGCAAAAATGGCTAGCGCGATGCGCGGTCTGACCCCACACGGTTCTCCTGCACATCTGTAGCTGCTTGGGGAGCGTCTCAGCAGCGCAAATGGCCGACCCGTGGCGACCCAACCGTCGGACCCAACCGCCAAGCATTTCAAATTTGCTGACCCTTTTTGTTAAAGCAATAGCATGCAACCTTAGCATCGCACCACACACAGGTTGCTCCGGCCGCTGCAGTTGAGTAGCTTGACAACTTTGAGTAAGTTAACTGCGCAGAGAGAAGTTAACTGCGCAGAGAGTAGAGGAGTGTTGCGGCGGGGTAACTGCAACTGAGAGCGGTACTGGTTTGGAAGGCGTCAAACCCTCTTCACACTCGGGGTTCCCAGGTGGGTTAGTGAGGACATCTGCCACATTATCCTCTTGACTACGGACCCGGTCATATCCCATCTTTAAGCCATCATATTCAGTCATATGACCAATTCCTCAGCAAGTCATATGATCGGTCGCGCCCTATATGCCATACAGTCCTCATGCTGCTCCAAACTAAAGCTGCAACACAGGCTGCGCGACCGTGTCCTGTTCAATGACATAATCATCTGAACAAGAGTAAACATTAACATGACACGTGATAGCATAGTTCATGACACAAGAGTGCGCTGCGGAGGATGAAACATCCCCCCCCCAGATGCTGACATGTGCAAGACATATATGTCGCTAAATGCAGCAGATGGCAAGCAGACGAGGCAGCTAAACTGATGAAGTGATGAGTACGTTGATTGTGGTGATGATGTGATTGATGGTTGTGATGCAACAAATCTCAAGACGTTAACTCCTGACTACCCCCCCCCCACCCCCCAAAAGACACAATTCTCTCACTTGGCGGCGGCCAAGGTTCTATAACCTGTGGCATGCATGCCTCCAGGCCGGACCCATGCGGTAAAACCGCGAAAACCCTACATGGATCCTATGGCTCATTCTACGTGAGCCACTGGCCATCACCATGACATGGTGCTCACCCGCCAGCGTCGTGCCTGATGCATCCTACGCGCGGCAGCGGGTCGGCCGTAATAAAGGTTTCCTACCCTAGTTGTCCATAACCATGCTAACATGTAGAACATGTCATAAGTAGGCTGAAACTGCTGTGGTGAAAATGCTGTCGTGAACCATGAGCTAAGCATGAGTGATGTTGATAACTGGCAAGACACTGAACAAGCAATGCAGATGCAACACTAATAGAGTGACATGATGGATGAGATCAGCGTGTATGGTCTCAAATGAGCCAGATGTAGCTGATGCAAAGGGAGACTTAGGTGAGGTGACAACTGTGATAGCTGTGCGATAGCAAGTGTGTACTGAGTGAGATAAGATGTGGCGCATGATACCGACAAGCCATTTTAGCAATGTGATAGGACAGCAAAGGGTGATAGGACAACAAAGGGTGATAGGACAACAGTGTGGCAAGTGTGATATGCATGTGACCCTGACCTACCAACCCTCCCCCCATCCCTACCCATCACCAACCCATTGAAGCACTAGAGCTGCAGATAAGCGCCCATCACTGGCAACTTGAGCAGCTGCTGCCGCTGAGCGCTTGATGAGAACACCATGATCCATCCCAACCTTGACCCCAGGCTTGGACATGTGACGTAGAGTAGACGCTCCGTTGCCTTGAGCTGCTGGAGCCAGCGGAAACGTGCAGGTGGTGCATCTGAGAGGTAGGCATGGGGCACCAACATGCACACTAGGGAATGAGCATAGATGACGGCCAGCGGTAGCAGCACATCCAAGATGGTAGGATCAGGGCAGCTGATGATGGCGTCAATGGGCTGTCGCTGCAACTGTGCACGGTAGGCAGTAGGGGAGAGAGAGAGGTGCGGTTGTGCTGACAATGGCTGCAATTCAAGCCCCGATATGATGATGGGTGTGGTGGTGCATGGATCCAGCAGGCTGTGCATGAGGCCCAGGTTGATCACTGTGCTAGCCACACGCAGCTCTTGAGGTGTGATGCTGGTGGGTTGCATGAGCTGATAGCCCTGAGCAATGGCAGCTGCAACACTAGGGTGCCAGGATCCAGGCAAGAGGCAATGAAGCGCAGCGAGCACGCCGGCAGTGCTGCTGAGCAGCCAGTGGTCTGGCAGAGTGGCGGCTGTGACAGTGCTTGCTGCTAGGTGCCTAGGCAGCTCTGAGCCCTGGGGCATCAGCCAACCCTTGCGCAACAGGACAGCATGCTGCAGGTCGTCAATGGTGCTGCCATCCTGGAATGTGATGCGGAAGTACTTAGGCCTGCACTCATCGCCCTTATAGGTGACGACGCCCCAGCGCTCGGGCGCTGCCTTGTTGGCTGGGCAATGCACCACACGCCCATGCAGCTCCCGGGCAGCCTTGATCTTGCTGAGCACAGCTTTGGAGAGAAAAGGATCCTGCAGCGGTAGAGGTGCTGGCACAGCGAGCAATTGCCTGTCCCTAACCTCCCCCAAGGTCACTCCAGCCCCCACGCAACGCGGGCACAGCCAGTCACCCTCGGGCACCGCATCGAGAGCAGGTGTGAGACAGTAGGTGTGCCAGCCAGTGCCGCAGCCATCGCACAGCAACATGACTGCCTCATCACCCGTGAAGCGGCACACTTCGCACGGGTGATCAATGTGAGGGCGTGCCAGACCGACATCAATGGTGCCATCCAGGTCAAGCAGGTGGCAAGGAGATAGGTTGGAGATGTGCTCATTGAACTGGGTGCCACACTTGCCCGTGAGCACTGCCACCCCGCTGTCCTTGACTACCACCACCCGATAGATCTCTGGGCGTGTGTAACAGTTGTACGGCGCATGCAAGTGTGATGCTGGCCATAAGGTACTCTGAACCCTGTAAAGGGGACAGTGGGTTCACAGCCCAACGAGCTACCCCGCTCTAAGCTCGTGGTACATGGCATTTAGGCTAGGTCATCCTGTGGGGTGCGTGGTTGACAACTCCCGCACGTTACATTGGTTTCTCGACCGATGTTTCGCCAAGTGCTTCGGCTTGCAATAGCGGATAGAGGATGACATCGTATGGTATGTGCGATGCAAGCCGCCTTCGGAAGCCGCCGCCGCCGGATGCATTTCGGCGCCAGCCCGTCGAAATGTGTTCGCCCATAGTGTGCACGTTCACAAGGCTGCGGGACGTAGCTAATGTTTGGCCGCAGGTCGATTTGTGTTTAGCGCACTTCACTCGGTCAGGTCGCATCGTGACGTGACGCGCCTTTATGTGGCGCAGAACGTGGCGCCTTGATGTGGCGCCTTGACGTGGTGCATTCCCGAGGCTCTAGCCTCAGCCTGTTGGTAGCAGCCTACATGCCTGAATGTCGTGATGCTAGCCTAGCTGTAAGGTTGGCAGTGAGGGCTGTTGACTAGGCACACGACTCATGGCCCTTGGTAGTCATGGCCTAGGCTGCTTGGTGATGCTCATGTCGTAGCCGCAGATGCAGGTCACCCTGGCTTGATGTGGCTAAGTGGCCAGGTGCAGCCAGGTGCAGCCAGGTGCAGCCAGGTGCAGCCGGGTGATAGCCATGGCCTAGGCTCATGGACAGAGCTCGTGACATAGACATGGACATGGCTTGTCATGGCTGCCATGTAGGTGATGGGAAGTCGGCGGCTAATCCGCTACGCCCCAACATCGTGTGCAAGGAAGTGTTGGCTGCAGGTATCCCGTCATCCTCGTGAAGATGTCCTCATGATGTTGGCCAAGACAAAGTGACAAGGTCTTATGCTTGTTATGGCTGGCATGGCTGGCATGGCTGGCATGACTGGCACAGCCGGCATGGCTGGCATGGCTGGCGTGGCTGGCATGACTGGCATGGCTGGCGTGGCTGGCGTGGCTGGCGTGGCTGGCGTGGCTGGCGTGGCTGGCATGGCTGGCGTGGCTGGCATGGCTGGCGTGGCTGGCATGGCTGGCATGGCTGGCATGGCTGGCATGGCTGGCATGGCTGGCATGGCTGGCATGGCTCTTCATTGCCTGATCATGGCTGTTCATGGTGTCATGCTAGGCTATCGCTTTGCGCCGCACGTGACATGTTGTGGGTGATGGACACCGCTGGCTGCTGGTGCACATGCATGCATGATGCATGTGTCTGATGCATGCATGTCGTGCTGCAGATCACTAACGCAGTTGCATGGTTGTGCCATGCTCAGTCAATGAGCTGTTGACACGCATGGTTGCGTGCTGTTGCGGCACATGTTGCATGCAAGCTTGCCACACATGGTGCATGCAAGCATGCCACACATGGTGCATGCATGAAGTTACATGCACATGAAGCACACATGGGTGTGTGGGTGCTAGGCTTGTGCAAGGCCACGGTGTGTTCCGTCGGCTGTGTCCAGCGGCTGACATGATGTTAGACCGCGAGTCGCCAAGGGTGCGGCGGAGAGGGGAAGCTGCCTTGTAGGAGGGGAGGAATGTAACAGTTGTACGGCGCATGCAAGTGTGATGCTGGCCATAAGGTACTCTGAACCCTGTAAAGGGGACAGTGGGTTCACAGCCCAACGAGCTACCCCGCTCTAAGCTCGTGGTACATGGCATTTAGGCTAGGTCATCCTGTGGGGTGCGTGGTTGACAACTCCCGCACGTTACAGCGTGCCTCTAGCTGCAGCATGTTGTGCTTGGCAGCAAGGCGGAGATAGACAAAGTCACCTGGTTTGAAGGAGCGGGCTGCTGGCTGATAGCTGCCGGAGCGAGTCATGGCATACCTCAGCTGGTCCCGGTGCTGAGCTACAGCCTGGTTGTCCATGGCGATGACCATGTTGTCGGTGACAGCGGCTGCACGTTGCATCACCAGCTTTGCAGCCAGCTCTGGGTCGTCAAAGTTGATGGGCTGGCCCACCCGCTCAGCTATAGCTGGGGGTACCACAGGCTTGCGCGCAAACAACAGCTCGTAGGGTGTCATGCGGGTGCTCTCCTGGGTAGAGCACCTGTACCCCAAAGCAATCATAGGCAGGGCATCATCCCACTGGTCAGTGACACGGTTGCTGGTGCAGTGCTTGCGCAGGCATGCCTTGACAGTCTGCACACATCGCTCAGACAGCCCATTGCTCTGAGGGTGGTTAGCAGAGGTGGTGCGGTGATCAATCAGGGCGCGCTGCAGCAGCTCAGCAAAGGCCCCCTGGAACTCTGTGCCACCGTCAGTGACCACTTCAGCACAAGCACCATAGCGTCCCAGCACGTGATGCGCAAATGCTGAGGCTGTGGTGACTGCTTCCTTATTGGGGATGGGGATGATCTCGACCCATTTAGACAGATGCTCAATGCAGACCATGATGTACTTGTGGCCAGAGCGGCTGGGGATGAAAGGACCACATAGGTCTACACCCCAGCGGTAGAAGAGGGCACGAATGGGCAGGCTGTGCAGCTCAGGGGATTTGGCATTGAATGCAGCTTTGACCCTATCACAAACGGTGCATCGTGCCACAACAGCCTGAGCATCAGCTGCCAACCCGCGCCACCAGTAGGTGTGTTGCAACAGAGCTGCCGTGCGCCTGCCACCAAAGTGCCCAGTGTTGTTGTGCATGGTGGACACCAAGTGTGGGCGCTCAGCAGGGGCAGGAACAATGCGAGTGCTGCCGTCTGCCATGCGCCTAAGCAACTTGTGGCTGTCCCAGACATAAGCCTGAGCGCGACGCTGTGCCCGACGCTGCTCAGCATGCGACAACCCAATAGGCAAGGTGTGGTGCTGAAGCAGCTGCATTGTGGATGTGTCATCGTGTATGTCACGTTCGGTGTCGGTAACATCAGCAAGGTGAGCAAGAGTAACTGCTGGCTGCGCAGCTGTGGCTGTGGGCAAAGCTGAATCAGGTGTTGTAGATGGTGAGCAGTGCTGGGTGGTGCTGGTGAGAGAGCTGGGCAACAGCTGTGCATCCCCCCCAACAGCAACAACCAGCGCATGCGAGAGGGATGAGGAGGATAGGCAGTTGTGAGCATGGGCGTGCAGCAAGCTGGCATGGTGCAGGGCTACCGCCACCGCATACAAACTCTCTGCAGCCGTGGCGTCCATGCAGCGCCCAGTGATCTGGTGGCGGTCAGCTGTAGTAAGCCCCGGTGCGGCCGTGGTGCCAACAACATAACCCAGCGCCAGCTCCCTCTCTTGGATGTTGGGTTCACGAGCGGTGCCTGCTGCAGTGAGTAGCACACCCTTCCCCCCGCCACGGAAAGCATAGGAGGCAGGATACGCCACCAGGGTAGGGAGGGCTCGTAGCGCCTGGCCTGGCTGGTTGACTGGAAAGAAAGGAGGCGCGTCAGCATGTTGGGCAATGGGAACAGCTGTGCCAGGGGATAGTATATCAGCTACAGATTGAGCAGGATGTGGCTGGATGTGCTGGAGAACGGCCATGAAGTGTGAATGGTCACAGAGGTTGGTCCACCAGTTGCGCAAGCGGTGTGCCCGGGCACCCAGCTGTGCTGCGTCAAAGCAAATGGGAGTGCCTATACTGGTGCAGACCTCTGTGAACTGGTTGCGAATGGCGTTGGATAGGAAGTTGTGCTGAAATGCTGTGTTCTCGAGCACATACCCAGGGCGCAGCGCTGGTTGAAGCTGTTGCAAGCAGCCCACCAGCCGCATGGTGGGGAAGAAGGTGCTGGACCTGGGCCCATGCAGGCCAGCCAAGCTGCCCGCAGGAGATAGGTCCTGGCACTCCCAACCAGCCACCACCAACCACTGGTGCTGACCACGCGCACCAGCGCGCACCAAGTCAGCGGAGGTGATGGAGCAGACATCCTGGGGCAGAGTAGTGAAAGCATTGGCGTGAGCAGGGTGCGGCAATAGCCCAGGATAGGTGGCAGAGAGGTGAGAGAGGCGGTGGCGCATGAGCTGTCTGCAGGCTGGTGATGTGTCGCAGTAGATGTAGCGCTGCACCCGAACCCCATTGCGCAATAGCATTTCCAGCCCAGCACCTAACCCCCCAAAGAGCTCTAAGAGCACCACTCCCTCTGCTGCCGCTGCCGGGAAAAAGGTGCTGGCCACGCTGCTGGTGTTGATGGTCAGAGGCATGCACACTCCATGATTGTCAGGCGGACCGGCTACGCTGCCCTCTAAGGTGGGAGAGGTAGGTGCCCCTAGCAAGGACAGTCCAGCAGCCCTGACCCAAGCCATGGCACGACCCGCTAAAGCGCTGATGGCAGACTGCACCCAAGAAGTGGGGGTAAGAGGCTCATGGTGGTAGGCATCAGCGGCACTTCCCTGGTTGCCAAGGATGAGATCCTCGTGCGTGACCACGGCCAGGGCAGCGGGGTGAGTAGGAGGTGGTAAGGTAGAGGTGCCTCGCACTGGTGCTCCGTTGAGCAAGGCGGTGCCAGGCGCAGGGCAAGAGAGAACTGGATCCAGGCAGGCACCAGTGTTGTCGACACTGGTGGAGCGGGGCGAGCGGGAGAGAGCGTCCGCGTTCTGGTGTGTCACTCCCGGGCGGTGCTTGACAGTGAAGTCATACTCCTGCAGCTGCATTGCCCAGCGCGCCACCTGACCAGTGTGTTGCTGACCAGACATGAGCCATGACAGGGGCTGGTGGTCAGTGACAATGGTGAAGTGGCGACCATGGAGGTAGAAACGCATGGTTTTGACTGCCCACACAACAGCCAGCATCTCTCCCGTGTAGCTGGCATAGTTGCGCTCATGCACGTTGCAGCTGCGGCTACAGCAAGCCACCATGTACTCATGCCCATCAGCATCCACCTGCCCTAGGATACCAGCACAACCCTCCCTGGACCAGTCAGTGTGTAGCAGGATAGGACGGTTGGGGTCAAAGCGGCGCAGCACAAGGCCAGGGGTGCAAATCCTGTCCTTGAGTGTGGCAAAGGCCGCCTGCTGCTCACTGCCCCAGGCCCAAGCTACCCCTTTGCGTGTGAGGGAGGTGATTGGCCCAGCAATGATGCTGAAGTCAGGGATGTAGCAGCGGTAGTAGTTGAACACACCCATGACACTGCGTAGGCTGGACACATCAGAGGGAGGGGGCATGTCACGCAGAGCCCTGCACTTAGCCTCGGTGGGCGTGAGGCCGTGCGCGGAGACATCATGGCCCAGGTACTCCACGCAGTCAGTGGCCAAGATGCTCTTCTCTGGGTGCGCAAACATGCCAATGTCCTGCAGCATCTGGAGCAGGGACTGCACATGCTGGCAATGAGCCTCAAAGGAGTCGCTGTACACCAGCACGTCATCAATGAATGCCATGCAATTGGCTGACAGGCCAGCACTGGTGATAGCTGCATCCATGACACGCTGATATTCTGCGCTGGCATTGCGGAGCCCAAATGGCATGCGGGTAAAGCAGTACAGCTGGTTGCGTGCCCAGAATGCTGTCTTGAGCTGATCATCAGAATGGACCGGCAGCTGCAAGAAGCCTGAGCGCATGTCTAGCTTACTGAACCAGCGTGCGGTGCCCAGCCGTGCGAACATCTCTTCTGGCAGGGGCAGGCCATACCGGTCGGGCAGGGTGACCTCGTTGAGACGACGGTAGTCGACACAAAACCGCTTGTCTGTCCATTGACCCGCCGCATCCTTCTTCATGGGCAGCACAGGTGCACTCGCATAGTCGCACGGCTCCGTGACCGGCCGGATGATGCCGGCCTCCAACATCTCCGCCACCTTGGCGTCAGTGGTCTGCAACTCCAGCTCTGAGTAGCGTCGGGGCTTGCTGACAACCGGGTCTGAGGTGGAGAGGGAAATGCGGAAGGCGCCCCGCGGACCCTTGTAGCCTGTGAGGTCACGGAGGGAGTGGGCAAAGGCACCAGGATTGGCGGCAACCAATGCAGCCATGCGCTCAGCCTGCTGCTGAGATAAGGCTGCATGCCTCCCTAACAGCACACCATTGGGCAGTTTGGTGTACTGCTCTGGCGAGTGTGCAGCAGCAGGTCCATCTGGCAACACCATGCTGATGACTGAGCAGGTGATGGCAGAGGAGGGCAGGTCAGGGATGGGTGGTGGCAGGCTGGTAACGATGGCCGGCAGCCAGAGCAGGAAGAGGAAAGAAAGGAACAGCCGTAAGGGAGTGAGAGTGTGCCACACCACTTCCCTGGACGAGCGTCGAGGCAACAGCGGTGACGGTGGGGGCAAGGAGCGCTGCTGCTTGGCCACACGCTGGGCTGCGGCGGTGCCCACAGCCAGGTGTTTGGCTGATCGCTGCGGTGCGCTGGATGGCTGAGACGTGCGCCGAGCTGCAGGGTCTCGTGCTGAGGAGAGCACAGATTGACTTGCTGTACCCTCCCCCCTGCGGGTGACTGGCTGAGCTGAGCTGCACACCGACTTCACCCCTGATCCTGCTGGTATGGGTGCGTCATCGGTGGCCACCCTGCTGCTGGCACCCTCTGTGGCTGCAAGGTCACCCCCACGGCTGACTGCGCTGGGTGTGGTGGTGCCCGCTGCCACAAGAGGTGTCTCCACATGCATGTGCACCCCAGGGGTGTGGTGCACAAGAGAGGTGGCGCCGCTGGTTGCACAGGCTGGAGGCTGATCCTGGCTGTGGGACACGGCTGCGCAAGCGACCAGCAACTGGCTGGTGCCAGTGGGGTTCTGTGCAACCAGGGCCAGGCAGCCTTTGGTGCCGGTGATGGGCATCCGGTGCGTGCTGCGGGTGTCGCCATGGCTGTGCAGCCGGGGGCAGTAAGCGAACTCCCGGTCATACATATCGCACAGGCCCTTGGTCTGCGAAAGGAAATTTGCTCCCAGCAGCAGGTCATAAGCCAAGCTGGCCCCTGGAGGCATGATGATGGCCTCCAGGTCAAGCACCAGAGCATGCTGAGTGCCATAGCATAGGCTCACACGCAGGCTGGCCAGCTGAGTAGACATAGACTCTGCACCACTGGCCACTGACAGGCGTCGGCTGCAAGCTGTGCGAGGGAGGTTCAGGGCGGCTGCACACTCATGCGAGATCAAGCAACTGTCGCTGCCCCCATCTAGCATGACTGCCTTCAGCAAATGCAGCTGCCCCTCACTGTCTGCCACAGCACACCCAGACTCCACCGTGGTATTGGAGAAGTAACCCAGATGTTGATTGGGCGCGTCCGGGTGACAAGCTGCTCGCACAGCAGCGCCACGGCTTGGCACGGCCACCGCATGCGCTTCATTGGTTGTAGATGGCGCCAAGAGCTCCACCCGAGCCTCCAAATGTTGCAGCCGATCAGTGACAGCCTGCAACTGAGCTGCCATGGCCTGCAGCTGGGTGGTGGCATAGGCAATTGGTGCAGCCATGGGCATGGGTGTGGTGGTTGCAGCCACAGGTCCAACCGCATTACCGGCCTTGGGCGTAAAAGGGACCGCCCGGGCAGCATTGGCTGTGATGACACAGTAGCTGGCACCCTGCTCGGGGATGGTGGCAAGTGCTTGAGCTCGCACATCCTGAGACACCCATCTGCCTCCCATTGACCATGACCCCACCTCCTGCTGGCTGGCTGCATCCTCTTCAGCAGTGACAGTGTGAGCGCGTGCTGGTGCGTGACGCGTGGAGCCTGACTGACCCATGCGTGAGTTCGCTTGCATGTGTGGGTACAGCCGGAAGCAATGGTCTGGTGGGTGGTAGCGCTTGTGGCAGTAGCTGCAGCTGTGCACAGCGGGCTGCGGTGCTGGGGGCACATACCCACGGTCTAGGTCAGGTGTCCGCAACCGAGGGTCGGTGATGACCCGGGGCGCATCTGGGACCATGGGCTGCAGCATCACCGCATGTGCGGCAGCAGGCACTGGCACCGTCCGGACTCGAGCCTGCTCATGTGGGGCCAGCGCACGGAACACTCTGCACTCAGCCAGAGCATGACCACTGTTTGGGTGCAGTGGGCACCTTTGAACTGGCTGTGTACGATGCACCTCCAGCTGCATGTGCGGTGGGTAAGCATGCATGGCTGATGGTGCAGGCAGAGCGGCATACGCTGAGTGCATGGGCTGGTGCATGGGCTGTGGCATGGGCTGGGGCATGGGCTGCATGGCAGGTTGCGGCTGCCACTGGCGCTGCCTTTGAGGCTGCAGTAGCTGGCGTGACTGCTGTGTGTGCATGGAGGCCAACTGTTTGCGTAGCTGGATGACCTCTTGCTCTAAGCCCTGATCAGCAGCCTCAGCCCATCTGCCGCGCTGGGGTGCAGCCGCCTCTGGCTCATAGCGGCGACAGTCCAGCAGGTTGGCGTAGGCCTGGGACACAGCCTTGAGGGCAGCCTCTAATGCGCTCAGGTCATGGCGATCCTCAGCATCAGGCAACGTGGTTTGGAAGATCCGGACGGCATCTCGCTTGAGCCCCTCACGTTGACTCTGCTGCAGAGAGGGCACTTGCAGGCAGTGAGTGAAGAGGTGATCAATGGCAGCTGAGTAGGAGAAAGTGCCCCTGTTCACTGCCTGCAGAGCTGCATGGCGGTAAGCCAGAGTGAAGACGCTGGCGTTGCTGTGCTTGTCACTCCCCAGGACTATGGCAGGGTCTAAGCCTGGCTGGTAGCTGGGTGGGTCAATGAGATGCTCCTGCACCAGCCTCAGCAGCTCTGTAATGGCCTCCTCCCTGTCTGATAGGTCACCCCAATCCTGCAGGCACTGCGCATAAGCGTCACAGATCGGTTCCAGCACCGCAGATTCTGCGATGGAGCTGGCTAAGAGCCAGTGAAAGGACTCCACCGGGATGTGTCCGTTGAGCCCCAGGAATGCGCGGAGCTGCGTGCTGAAGCTCTTGAATGCTGGCCGCGTCGTACTGCTCAGCACCGGTACAGTCCCGAGTGCTACTGCCATGGCTGGTTTAACACGAGGTGTGCGAGTAGACGCGGGTGTAGGAGCTGATGCTGCGCTCGAAGGGGGCGAGGGAAGGGAGATGCCGTCAACGGAGCTGGCAAGAATGGCAGGGGAGGGCGCCGGTGGCGAACGTGCCGTAGGTGGATGAGGGCTGAAGACAGGGTTGTTAGCTGCACTGTACTGCTCCTCAAGACGGCGGGCCAAAGTGGCCGCACGAAAGGCGTAGCGTTCAGCCACCTCGCGTCAGCACCGCAGCAGGCAGTGGTGAGCGGAGCGAAAAATCAACAGCGGCGGCGGTGCTGGCGGCGGTTAGTCGCGCACCGACGAATGCCAATTGGCCACAACCTGCACACCCCGGTGTGTACAGACTGCAGCCAAGATGCGATTGCTAGCGCCCAGGCGTACGCCTGTCACTAGCCGGAGGCGATTACGACCTCCACCGGGGCAATGAGCTTTGAAGAATGCGGTGAGAACAGAGAGCGTGAGTAGAGGCAAAAACCCACGAACGACTGCTGATACCCGTCACCAAATGGCGGCGGCCTTCAGTGCAGGCGGTGAGCTGTGAAGACCCTCCAGGCTTAGTGCCAGTGATTACAGCTGGCTGCTGGTCGGTGTTACAGTATACCAAGGGGTCTTCAAAGCTGCCGCCGCAGCATCCCAAACACTACAAATACCCACAATCCATGCAAGCATGCAAGTTAACTTATTCAAACATATGCAAGCCGCCACTAACCACTTCTGCCATGTCATCAGATCATCCATACAAGCTTCCATGTTGTTGTGATGTTCAACCGCTTGCCTAGCTTGCATGGCATATCTCATGTCACGCATTTCGCACGGTCACAATCATGGCTGTGACAAACAAAGACAGTTAATAAAAGCTATCATTGGGATGCTGATCCCGATTGGGCAAAAAAGGAGAGGCAGGCCTACCGCAAAGGGTCACCCCCGCCATTGGCCGCACCCCTGATAAATCTAATTGGTCTTTATGAACTTCTAGCAAGCAAGCAACTTCTAGCCAGAAACCACATTCGCAGAAGACATCGCATTTGCTACGCAAAAGAGGCATAGTGGTGTTAGCGATGTAGCCATGCCAGCCATCGTCAGCTAGCAGCCTCACATAGCATATCGCAGCCAAATGCAAGCCATTGGCAGCCTGCAGCCTCATCGCATTCGCGACGTGAGGGTGGCTCCGTGGCTTGGGTTGCTTGCAGGTGGAGCGCCAAGAACCCAAAACAAAATCAACATGGCACAGCTAAGACGACAGTCAAAAGCTAGGAGCCAGGAAGTGCAGCCATTAATAGCAGTTAAGCGGCGCAGCCAGGAGCAGCGAGGAGCAGTTAGAAGCTGTAGCGATGAGCGGCAATGATGAGCGGCACCGATGATAGGCAGTTATGAGCAGCACCCTCCCCGATCCCTCCCCCAACACCATTTTCCCCCATCGCACACTCCACTCTACAAATGGTGAGTGGCTTGCTGTTGCAAATGTGTGGCTCCATGTACCCAGTCTGACCGCTAGCATGCCCTTGTTCACTGCAGGTTCTGATGGTCACACCCATCCCCCTTGTTCACTACCACCACTACCAGCACCTCCCCTCCCCCTTTCCTTTCCCTATACACCCACACCCTCCCAATCCGTCAACGCACTTCCACCCCCTGCCCGCGCCCAGCCCAACCCCAATCCAATTATTATACCCTTTCCCATTCTCCCCTCCCCTCCCCTCGGCGGCAGGTGTGTGGCAGTTGTGGAAGGGCGGAAACAGTCAGGAGTCAGCTGATCTCTCTACCCTACCTTGCAGCCAAGAGTAGCAACCAAGTGCAGCCGGGAGCAGCAGCCAGGAGCCAAAAAGCAGCTAAGGAAGCAGCTAACAAACGCAGCCAAGAGTCATAGCTTGAAGACGAAGCAGCCAGGAGGTATAGTGAACAAGAAAGCGGCAGCCTTACTGGGGCAGGAGGACGCCAGCAGCCAAGAGTCAAGGTGAGTGCACAATGTTGTTGGGGTGTTTGGCCAGCCTGCCCACCTCTAGTCATGCATGTCCTTGTTTGTTGATCACAAGCATGCCCCTTGCTTGCTGCAGGTCTAACAGTCACACTCCAACCCCTTGGCCCCTTCCCCCTAACCCTACCTTGTCCCATCACCAACACCTCCAAGTCTCCTACGATCCCACTTCCACCCTCCCCCTCACTTTCCCCCGACATCGAAGTCCCCTCCCTACCCTATCCAGCAGCCAGGAGGAAGCCCCCTCTCGTCCCTCTTCTCCCTGCCCAATCTCATTCCTCTTCTCCCTCTCCTGCCTGCCCTCTCTTCTCCCCCTTCTCCCTCTTCTCCCTAACCCCTCTAAGAAGTGGCTAACCACCTGCCGGTAAGAGGCTGACACCCAGCCCAGCCCAGCTGGCCTCCTGCCCTTTGGCCTCTTCCTCCATCCCTATGCTGTCCCACCACCACCACCTCCAAGTCCGCAACCCCGTCTCCTTCCACCCCAGCAGGCAGCCTGGAGCCTGCGCTAGTAGTAGCAGCCAACACAGCCCTCACTAGCCATGACATGCCATGTGCACACACGACAATGACCCATCCCATCCCTCTCTCAAGGGGACAGCCAAGCCAAGCCAAGCACTTGGGTGGTTGCCAGTCCGTGCTTGATGTGCGACATGGCTTGTTGTTGGTGTTGTTGAGTTGGTCATGTTGCTGTTGTTGGTGGTGGTGGTGTGTTGGCCTTGGTGTTATTGTTGGTGTTGGTGTTGTGTTGCAGGGCAGTGCATCGACGCAGGTGGTCAGCATTCCCGTAGGTCTTGTGCTTTGGCAATGAGCCATTGTAACATCGATGAGTGTCCTGCAACTATCGATGCCCATCGAACCATCAAACATGCATCGAACATGCCTCGTAATCACACGAATCGATACCCCCATCGAATCGACAGCTTACCCCATCGCCACAATGGGCCGATGTCAGTCGGCGTCTATCCCCCAATCGGTCCGCATTCGAGGCGGGATCGGCGGGGGGGGAAATGTCCGACGTAATGTGGCACTGTCGGCAAAACCAAGCTAACAACAACAACGGGTTCCACACACATGCACAACACACACACACACAGAACACCCTTCCCTACTCTCGGCCTAACGTCTACTGGTTGACGGCACTGGTGGCGCAGGCCATCTTCTTCAACCACGGCCATAACCGCCCCCTAAGAAGGCTACACAGAGGGTGGCCAAAATCTGATAGGCCTGATTCGGCGGTTCTCCCGGTTCCGCGCTCGAACAGGCGCGCTTCCTTCCATGCACCGTCCTTTGCGTGCGTATTGGTGGTGTGGGGCAGCATGGGGCAGCGCGTCACGTTCCGACGGCTGAGATCTGGCCCCCGCCTGTCACGCACTTTATGACCCTCCCGGCAACTAAGGTGCCGCTTGCACCGCTGCAGCACGGAACGCGCGCGAGTCAGCCCCTTCTAGACACCTCGGTAGGTGCCCGATGTGGCGCAGCCTTTGCGCCCCGTTTGCTCGTTCGCTCAGGCCGCGGCCTTGCGGCAAAATTCGCGTTGGCTGGGTTGATCCTGTTGATCCATGGCCTCATGAGCCCAGATCCCACCGCACACCACCGACCCCAATGGCCAAATTGACCACTGGGGCTGCTGGGCAGTTCACCAAGGCTTCCAGCAGCGCAGGCGATAGAGCCAGCAGGCTCTCCGAAGCTGCTCGGGCCTACCTCAAGCCTAAGCGGGGCCAGCCACAGCCGTCCATCGCTGCACTAGCCCAGCAGTTCAGCGTCCCCTATGCCACCCTCCACGGGGTCATCAAGAGGGGTGGGGTGGTTGCAAAACGGGGGCGGCCAACAGTTTTGTCAGCTGCAGCGGAGCAGCAGCTCAGGGACATGGTGGTGGGGGCCCAGCAGCAGGGTGTGGGGGTGACCAAGACAGCACTGCTGGCAGCCGTGAGGACGACGCAGCGGGTCACGGAGCGCAAGGGCAAAGTGGACCCCTTTAAGGGGAAGGCCCCTGGCAAGAAAATGGCGCCAGGGGTTCATGCGGTAATTAGTTATAATTATTTACTTGAAGTATATAATTAAACACTGATAACAATACATGTCGGGCGGCATTTGAAAAGAGCGTGCACTCTAGAAGTGGCTTAAACCCCCCAGACAAGGATAACATGCTAGCAGCAGCAGCAGCCAGCATGGAGGGTGGCAAGCAGCAACCAGCCTTCAAACCCTAGGTCCCCTTGACAGTCGACGCCGCAATGTTGCGTGTTGCAGCTCAGCGATCAGCCCAACCGCAGCCCAGCTTACGTTTCCCAGCAGAGGATAGGTTCTATTTCAAGCATGAGGTGGTTGCTGAGGCAGCCAAAAAGGCCGTGAAGAAGAGCAAGTGAAATTTCAAGTAGCATGCTGACATGCCCATGCACACAACTTTCAGGGACTGCCATCAGCCTCATGCCCATGTTTTTAACGACCTGAGTGACCTATTGGGGGCAGAGGGGTATGGTGTAGCTGCGTTGAGAGTTGCAGGTGCTTGTGTCCCCTGGATTTGTTGCAGTTGCAGCATATCAGCATTAAGACAACTTGGCTGCAAAACTGGGGTTTAAGGGGTAGCTGACTTTACATCAATATATCTCAGCAGCCACTGAGTGAAAGAAGATGAGCAAGGGCACAGCACACAGAGGGCAACGTATGCTGCATGGCTGTGTGCTTCTTGGCCACCGGTGCACATTCCTTGGCCAGCAGCACCGAAAATGCTATCAAATCTATCAGGTTTAGGCCAGCCTCTGTGTAGCTGGCTGGTTGCATCATCTGCGCAATAGCTTCTTTTGATCACGTCTTAGTGAGACACTTGACCAAGCGGGCAGTCTAGGTGAGAGATAAGAGGAAGGCCCCCACACACAGGCCTCATGCGTTGTTGCTACGGCCGCTTGTGACCGGCCAAGTCTGTACACTCTGATCATGACTGGCTCAGCTTGACTTCTCACACGCTGCAGCAATGCTGGCAGTGAGCCATGCAAAGCAGATTGAGTGGCTGCCATGCGATGGTGTAGGTGCTGGTCCCAATGGTGAAGGCAATGGTAACGGCCTTGCTCACTGCCACAACCTACTGCCACCGCCCAATACCAAGGCAAGGCTTGCATAGGCAGCCTCGACGCTCTCAGCAAGCACCTTTGATGGCAACGGCGACATGGCCTGCATAGGTAGCCCTGAAGCCCTCTGAAGGATGGCCCCTTCCACGGCCTAATCAAGCACCAGGTATTCCCGACCCGCAGAACTGCCTGAGCAGCAGGGCATGGCAAGGGCAGGGAAAGCAGCCCCCACTGCGCCTGCATGTTGCCCCGCCTGCAATGCTGAGGCTGGCAATGCCAGCGGCCGAGGACGAGGACCGGTTGTCGTCAGACCCATTGATGTGGTCAGGGCTGCAAGGCAGACCCAAGCACCCTAGAGTCGGCCAGGTGCTGCATGCGCAAGTTGGGATGACGCAGGCTCACAGCTCGGCAGACAGATCTTGCACATTTGTCTTGGCTTATAAGGAAGTGAGCAGGGATGGCTGGGCAAGGCCTGGTGGGTCGAGTGGGTAGAGCGGGTCCGAGCATGGTGGATGGGATGCATGGGCACGGTCGGGTTCCCCTCCACATTCTTCCCCTTGGCTTCGCACCACCACTCCCATTCACAACCCGCCCACAAGCCTTGCCTACTGCTCCTGTTGCGTTGCACTCCCCGCTCCTTCAGTTGCGGGTGCTGGGCGCGCGTTCAAGGAGCACTTGCAGGAACACCTCGCGCAGCCGCCGCATATCCTCCGCCAGCGCGCTCTGGATCTGTGGCAGCACAGCACACGAGAGGCACATGGCGCAATCAATACACAGGGTTGAGTTTGACCACCACCCTTCGCGTCGACGTGTTACTCTTCCACAGGCGCACATCACGTCTAACGTTGTGCCTGATACGCTGTGCAGCAACAAGCTGTGTGTGGCATTAAGCGACTGCTCCCTCTAGCGCCACTGCCACCACCATGCTCTAGCTGGCGCCCTCTTTCTCCTACTGGAGCTGGTGCTCGCCCATAGCCTCCTGCCCTACTGTTGCCCGCCTGTGACGCCCTGCCCTCCTGGCTTTTAGTCTTTCCATGGGTGTGCTGGGGTGATGTGTTGTAGTGTGGTGAACGGGGTGTGGCAGGAGGTGTGGTGCAGCAATGTGGGGCTACTTCTCTGTTCAGCCAGCCTGCTGGTCATTGACCTGCTAGGCCTAGACTAATGAAGCTAGCCTGACATGCCCATCACTAGTATGGTGCATGGGTTGTGGCTGTGCGGTGCACCACCACCACCAGGCCTGGCCCCCTGCCTCCCTCACCCGGGCGCTAGAGCCTGCCAGGCGGCGCACGTCCCTCAGTGCCAGGCGGCGGATCACCGCGCCCTCATCCAGGAACAGGAAGGTGGGGGCGCTGCGCACACGATGCCAGCGCGCCACCTCTGCAATGTCAGCCACAATACACCTCTGCAGCAGGGGCAGCAGCAGGGGCAGCAGCAGGGGCAGCAGCAGGGGCAGCAGCGGGAGCAGCAACACGATGCCAGCGCGCCACCTCTGCAATGTCACCCAATAGGCGCACCCACACAAACTCTACCACAACACCTGTTGTACAGAGTAGTGAGTGAGTGTCTGCAGCAATGCCAGCGGGAAAATGACACATCACAACACACACACCACCTCAAGCAAGCCCAGCCTAGTCGGCACAGACCACCAGCGGCCAGGGCAGGTCAAACACACACGCACCCACACCCACTTAGGTCACCTCAGCAAGCCCGGCCTAACCCACTGGGGAGCGCAGGGCACTGGGCAGGGCAGTAGCTGCGCATGCACAAAGCATCAGAGCATGCACCTCTGCATCAGGCCAGGGCACCGACACCCTTCCACCTAAGGGCAGGGGCAGCTGAGGGGGTGACTAGCCCCAGAGCACTGGCTACCCTGCAGGCCCCTTGCCACCCAACATCTGTCCCCACCCCCTGTCCCCCTACCCCCTGACCCCCCACCCCCTAACCCCCTGACCCCCCACCCCCTGACCCCCCACCCCCTGTCCCCCCACACCCTATCCCCCCACCCCCTGGCCTCCCACCCTTGCCTCCCGCCTGCAGCCACCTGACCACTGGTCGTAATCATTGAGCAGGTGCACCCTGAGGAACAGCACGCGGGCCTGGGCACTGCGTGCGTCCCGGCACATGGCCTCCAACACACGCCCTGCTTCCTTGCACACCCCACAGGCCTGCAGGGGCAGCAGGGCCAGCAGCAGGGGCAGCAGCAGGGGCAGCAGCAGGGGCAGCAGCAGCAGGAGTGGGGGAGAGGGGGACTGAAGATGCCAAGGGGGGGTGGGATCCACGGGAAAACAGCACTAGCTCAGTGGACTCAAGGTGAATTGCCCCAAAGCCTACCCCAGCCCCAGCCCCAGCCCACCCAAGCCCCACCCCTTACCCCTCATTCTTACAAAGGGGAAGTGCGCAGTACTCGTGATGGTGGCAAAGTCCTTGTGATCTGGTGAGGCGGCTGCTAAGGCCTGGTGCAACGTCTCACCCTGGAGGTGAAGAACAGGACCACGACTGCAGAGCCAGCCTTCTCCAGGGCCAGCTCCAGATGGGGTAGGTCCTCAACTGCTCTCAGGTCAGGGTCAGGGTCAGGGCCAGGGTCAGGGTCAGCCCTCCACAGTATATGGTGCATGGAAGGGTGCAATGCTGCAGGTGCTGCACAGCACCTAGTTGAAAACTACTATGATGATGGCAAGGCTAGTGTTATTGCTGCCACTGCTGCTGCTGCTGTTGAGGGACACCTCACATAGCCCTGCAGCCTTACACTTGTATGGCTGACAGTGACCCAATGCACGCCAACAGCTAGCACGCCTCACCTTCCAATATGTCCCCATGCAACCCCTTTGTCAAGCTGTCAAGCTGCTGCAGTCGGGCCTCTCGCTGCTGCAGCCGCTCCCATGCCAAGGACAGGTGTTGCCTGTGGTCTATGCTCAGGGCTGCACAGTGTCCAAAATGTCTGGGCCGGCCCTGTGAAGTACCAACAGCACGCTTCACAGGCGCTGGTGGCAGACAGGCAGGAGACTCAGATGCTCATGGGCTGAGTCGCAGGTCTCTGAGATGTGCCTCTTCGACTCAAACCTGTCGCTGTACCAGCTGCCGCGCACCAGCCTAGTCATCGAAACGCGTGAAAACTGTGTCGTCACGTGCGAGCCCGTGTGTACGCGCTTGGGCGTCAGAGCCTGCATTGGGGATTGTTTTTCTCGTTGTGACACGGAGGCCATGACCGTAGCCATACTGCTCACCTCATTCGTGCTAATTTAAATAGTTATACTTGTCACACATTTAGGCACATCATGTCGCGCGCACCTACACCTAAGTTGTCGTGATGCCGTACAACTTCAGCCTCAATAGCTGGGATACATACATCAAACCGACAGCTGCAAGCCTGCGTGTTTCTTTTGCACTCTGGCGACTGCAGCAAAGGACCACGGCGAAAGTGGCCGATTTGCAATCGCTGCAGCGTTATGACGGGGCAGTAGCAGTTTCGTGACACCCACCGGCTTGCAGCACTTGCCACAACTTAGCCTGAAAGTAGCAA
This sequence comes from Haematococcus lacustris, assembly GCA_030144725.1. Classification (NCBI taxonomy): domain Eukaryota; kingdom Viridiplantae; phylum Chlorophyta; class Chlorophyceae; order Chlamydomonadales; family Haematococcaceae; genus Haematococcus; species Haematococcus lacustris. The sequence goes on from JASKMD010000015.1 coordinate 4,773,858, forward strand.
GCGAAAGCGCAGCAGGACATCACCCATACATCAACCTCACAACGAGGGAGGAGGAGGATGGCGCCAGCCTCCTGGCAGCAAGTTGCTGTATCTGTCTCCTGGATCGCTTTTTCAGGCGCATCAATCCTCATAAATAAGTACATCATGGTAAGTGGACCTCAGCACCTTCCTCGTTAACCCTGTTGACAGCATGTGCCTGAACAGAGGAAGCATGATTGAACCCCATCCACTAGGGGTTGCGTATCGTATGCATTGAGGAAGCCTCTCGCGCCCTATGTGGGCGCCTCCCACCTGTGGCACTGTCTGCCCTGAGCAGCGATGCTATGGCCTAGAGCTGGCATGACAGACATGGCATGACAGATGCGTTTGACAGGGCTTGAGGAGGGTCCTGACCCACATCTTTGTACCATAGGCGGCTGCTGACCCTGAAGGGGCTATCTTGCAGCTGCTTGTGGCCCAGGCCAGGGCAGTTGTTTCATTTTGCTGGCAGTATGGCCAAATCAGCCCACCTGCACCTCCAACTGCTGCTATCAGCACTCCACATTGCTCCAGATATCTGGCTCTGGGCATAGTCCTTCTTTCTACCTAGCTTTCGTTCTCCTCACTCAATCTTCATCTGGCATGGCATTGCACTTCAGGTCAGGGCTGGGGTCAAGGTCACATTGACAGAGCAGCATGACTCTGGGCCTGAAGAACAGCTGTACACAGGCCAGGTGCTGGTCAGGTCGGAGTAAGGCATCCCCGCGACTTCCCCTTGGCACGGCATCCCCAGGCCACCCCCCCTAAGGCCAAGACACCCCAGCACTGCTGCCACACCTTCCTCCTGCTGGTCTGGTCCCGGGGCCTCAGCAACAGCTGTGCACAAGAGGCAGGTTGCAGGCTAGGTGCTGCACCCCCTACTTCACCTCCATGTGTGTATGGCAGGCACTATGGTGTGGTTTGGTGTCGAGCAGGGTTGGCTGCTGAAGGTCTACACACACATCACCAAGCTCACCAGCACTGGGCTGCCCTGCATGGCCTGTTGCAGCACTATGCTGACAAGTGCGATGCCGTGCGGCGGCAACGACAAACATGATGACGCTCTTAGCGATGATGACAATGACAATAGGGCTGGTGCTGATAGAAGACAATGTTGCTGCTGCTGCTGCTGCTGCTGCTGCTGCTGCCGCTGCCGCTTATGATGATCAATGATGCTGCTGCCGCCGCCGCCGCCGCTGCTGGTGGTGATGATCAACGCTGCTGCTGCTGATGATACGAATGGCAGTGTGCCGGTGTTTGCAGGTGGACCTGCACTTCCCTTTCCCCGTCACTGTGGCATGGATGGGCCTGGTTGTCACCCTCTGCTGCAGCACCGCATGCGTGCGCCTCAGCCTTCCACCCGCCCAGCGCCAGGCCATGAGCCCGAGGCAGTACCTCAGCACCGTGATGCCCACCGGCTTCTGCATGGCCCTCACCTTCCATACAGGCGAGCTCACACTCCACAGCCCCTGTGTCACACCTGCTGACCAGGTCTGCCTGGCTGCCTGACCAGGTCCACTTGACTGCCTGACCACAAGCACAGGCCACACACAGCCACGAGTAGACCCATCCTGTGGGGGTTTGGCGGCATCACGTTTGACGAGTAGACCATGCCAACACACAACATACAGCCCTTGCAGCCGCCATCAGGTCAGCAGGCCACACAGCCGCCATCGTACCCATCTTGTCTTCAATGTGGACTAGGAGGCAGTATGTATGAAGGGTGGGCCGGGCCACACATGCCGGACATGCGTGTTACACCAGCCACCAAACCACCACCAAACCATTCAACAAGCTCAGCAGACATGCAGTGATGAGCTCATACAACCAGCTACACACCAGCTACAGACTCACGGCAGGAAAAGGGATGGGATGTACCAGGGTCACCCTTATCACAGCAAGGGTTCGGTGTGTGAGCAGGCTGCGCCCCCTCCAGCTGGAAGCTCCTTTGACACGTTTGACGAGTAGACTTTGACTCTCAGGGTAGGGAGCGGAGAAGGGGGTGAGAAATCTGCTTCTTCTCTAGGGTAGGTGGTGGGTCAGGTTCGCGCAGGTGCTGCCACAGCAGTCGTCTACTTCTTCCTTTCCTTCTTCTCTAGCTGTGGCCACATCCGTCCAGCCTCTCACCCCTGCTTGCATGGTGCATGGTGCATGCAGGCAACCTTGCTTACCTCTACCTTTCCGTGGCCTTCATCCAGATGCTGAAGGCCTGCTGTCCAGTGGTCACCATGCTGCTGCTGTTCCTGTTCAAACTCGAGCGAGCCACACCCAGGTGGCTGGGCAGGGGCAGGGCCAGAGGGGCTGACAGGGCTGGCAGGGCAGCGGCTGAGCAGCAGGGCAGGGGCCATGGCCTGGGCTGCGCTAAGGTACGGGGGGACAAGCTGCTGACATTGCATCATCGCTTGAGGGGTCAGCTGCCCGGCAGAGGAGGCGGGTGGGCGGGCGGGCGGGCAAGCGGGCAGGGAGGGAGGTCGCTAGTGACCAGCTTCATTTGAGAGTAGCTGGTCTTGATGCCGGTGCTTGCCCTCACGCTTGGCCTGCCCCCCCTGTGCTGCTGCTGCAGGCTAGTGTGTGCGGTGCTGGTCATCAGCGGGGGTGTGGCCCTGGCTTCATACGGCCAGCTGCAGCTGTCCCTGCTGGGCCTGGCCATCATGATGACCTCAGTCCTGGCTGAGTGTGTGCGGCTGGTGCTCACGCAGTACCTGCTGGTGCGGGGGAAGGGGGAGGGAGGGGGGGGGCTGAGGCGGGGGTGGCCGGGGAGGGTGGCCTCTGTGCCGGAGGGTGGGGGAGCATTAGCAGCAGGCGCAGAGGGGGTGTGGTCGGGTCTTGCGCTGAGGGTACATCTGTTCAGTTCAGGGTTTAGCGCCCTAGTGGTCCATCAGCTGCGGCAAGGAGGGCTAAGGCAGCAGGAGGTGCCTGTTGGGATGATGGGGTGGATGAGGCTGCACTGCCTGCTTGTTGCAGTCCCTGACGCTGCCCCAGCAGATGCTGCATCTTGTAGCGGGCAAAAGGGGTGGGAGGCAAGGGCTTGTGGTAGGGCTAGGGGGGGGTAGAATTGGGCCATGGCAGGGTGCTGCCACTGCTCTGTCTGCCTGCACTGTAGCCCGCCTTCCAGGGGCCTCAACACCAGGCTTTCTTGACGTGGGGCCAGCAGCTGGGTGAGGCATGAGGGCTGGGTGCCTGCCTGCCGCGTGCAGGTGGGCAGCAGTCAGGTGCGGCACCCCCTGGAGGGCCTGATGTACATCAGCAGCGCATGCACCTTGTGTCTGACGATGCAGGTCAGTGGGGCAGGGAGGGGCGCAGGGGCTGGGGCAGGGAAGGGGGCAGGGGCCGGGAGGAAGGGTAGGCTCGGCGCCAAGGGGCCAGCGTGGACGCCTGCTGCAGCTGCTGCCGTGTGTCGTCTAGCACTGCAAGAATGTGCAGTCGAGTGGAGCCGATGGTGGCAGTGATGGCGGTGGGGTGATGCTGCATATGACGTCGGCGGTGGTGGTGTCGATGGCGGTGGCGGCGGTGGCAGTGGCGTGGTGGCAGTATTGGTGGTGGCGGCAGTACTGGTGGCTGTACCGTTGTTTGCGCAGGTTGTGTTCTGGGAGCTGCAGCCCCTACTGAGTGCCCGGGCGTACCTGATGCCCCTGCGCCACCCTGTGCACTTCTTCGCTGCAGCCACCTCTGGCTTTGGGGTGAACATGCTGGCCATCCTGGTCATCAAGCTCTCCTCCTCCCTCACCCTCAAGGTCAGGCTGACCCGGCAAGCAGACCCTCAGGCCAGCAGCTTCTCAGGCCAGGCAGGAGGCAGGCCAGCAGCCAGCCAATGCGCAGGGTGACAGAAGACAAGGGTTGTACTACTCACAGACTTGTAAAAGAGAAGGGCAGCGGAGCAGCAGGGCAGCGGGGCGCCAGGGCAAGAAGGCCCAGCGATTTGAACGGCGCTGGGTCCAGGGCCATGACCAGGACGGTGGCAGAGGCTAGGAGGGTTGCCAGGAGCAAAGGTGCAGGCTCATGGTCCAGGCTGCACATCAGCCACACCTGACGTAGCCTTCTGCTGCTGCTGCCACCGCTGCCACCGCCAGGTGCTTGCCACAGTGAAGGACGCAAGCCTGGTGGCAATAGGGGTTCTGGTGCTGCATGAGCATGTGAGTGAAGGGGCCAGTGGCAACATCACCAGGTGACCAGCTGGCAAGGGGTTCAGCTAGTTAGCCAACCAGTCATTGCAATATGATTACTGTCCCCATCTTTACCCCACCCCATCCCTTCCTACCGCAAGCCAACAAGGCCAGCTGGTGTTGTCCTGTCGTTGCACACGCTGTGAGTCTACATCGCGTGACAGCAAGCCGAACACGTATTTTTGCCACGCAGGTGTCGCACCTGCAGCTGCTAGGCTACGCTACTTCCCTGGCGGGCTTCGCCTATTACAACCTGCTCATGGCACGCGTCCCGCCGCACACCCCAGTTGTGAAGAGCTTGCTGCCCGTGACTACCAAATCAAACTGACGCCGTGTTTATGGCTGCGTTGCTTGAAACAAACAAATTCGTTACTTCCTTCGCGAAGGGCAATTTCAATGTTGTCGGCGTCGGTCAGTAAATGGGATTGGTCCGCACTAGATTGCTCCAAGCGCCTTCAGCTTGTAGCGCACGACGAACTTCTGCCGGTCGCGAAGTGTTAGATGCATTTAACTCCCTACGCGCACAGTGCCTTGTATCAAGATCAAGAATAGCCGCTGTGCCCAGTGCTGTGGTTGTGGGCCCAATGCGCTGCACCGTTGGCCTGCATGTTCCGCTGAGCCTGACTTGGTTCAGGCGGCCGGTCAACCTAACTGACCGAGGCAATACGATCACGTCTGCGCTGTCTGTTTCGCTGCATTTTTATAACTCGCTTCGCTAACCGTGGCGCTAATTGCCTTTGATGTCCTGGTTTTCCTGGTTTTTCCTGGTTTTCCTGGTTGGTGTCCTGGTTCCTGGGTTTTTTCTGGTTTTTAATGCACTCAACTAGGCGTACACATGTGGACCAGCACTGGCCTCATTGGCACTTTGTCCCCACTGAACGTCGAAGGGCCCAACCGCAGAACGTCTGCGGCAGACTCTGCCATCTCTTAAATGTACTATGTACGTTGAATATCTTCGCAGAGATACGCTACACTAGTATGTGATTGTATTCAAGTGGCTAGACATGTAGGATTCAAGTGGCTAGACATGTAGGATTCAAGTGGCTAGACATGTAGCGCTAGTGCCTCAGCTGAAGGCTCAGGTTATAAGGCTCAGGCTTGCCGACTAGCGTCGGGCAGCCTCGGCACCTTATTCTTGACGTGCAACGCGACTCGCATTGCGCTGTGTCGGAACACGAAGAAATGCGGAGCCGTCTGTCTCGCCAAATGGTCAAATGTCATTGCCTGAATCACCTACAAACGTCAAGACCTTTATAGCCAAGTAGACGCACCATTGCAGGACACCGCGTCTTTTATCACTGTGCGCGCACATTCCCTCCGAAATATTCCCTGACTTGGGTGTCGGAATTGCGATCATTCGGCATCCAATTGGTGACTTGTGAAGCGCTCTACCCTGGTGAGTGCGTTGCCGTGCTAGTTCCTGCTGCGGGCCAGATCAGGCTGCGCTTCCCGACAGCCCGTCACACTCGTCCCTGAGTTGAGGCACTCAGCCGCCATTCACCAGCAAGACCACGGCTTGCAAGATATCCAGCCCTACAGCATTGTACCAGCCAGGCCTGTGCTTGGCGAGTCAAACTCCCAAAACAGACTTAAGCAGTGCCACCACCTTGGCACCCCTTCCACAGAGCAACAAGCAGAGCAAAGATGTCGGCGGCGGGACTCACCCTGATGGACAAGCAGGGCAGTGTGGCGGGGCTCACCCTGCCCAAGCCACCTCACCTAGAGCCCCTGGGGGGCAGCAGCGGCTCCAGTCTGGGTGACACCCTGCAGCCCCCCCACCCCCACACCAGCCTGCCTGCCTCCCTGCGCTCCCGCCGCAGCTTCCAGGAGGTGAGAGGGGATGGAGGTCGGCTTGGCTGGGCGGGGATGAAGGTTGGGGCGGAAACAGGACAGAGGGTGGGGCAGGGTCGGGGACGGGGCCGGGACGGGGGCAGGGGCAGATGCAAGGCGTGTCCCTACTGCTGACCCTGTCTTAGCCTTCCCTGTCCAGCCTGCTCTGTGGTGTGACCTGCAGATCGCCAGCTACAAGGAGTTGCAGAAGAAGGTGCTCTCAGCCGCCAGCAGCAGGCTGGAGCATGTGGAGGTGAGCAGGGAAGCCACGCCCTGGCCCGCCTGGGGCAGCGCCCGCAGCAGCAGCCCCACTGACACCTCCTGCTGCACCCACTGCCCACTGCGCAGCATACTGGGCTGCTACTGCCCCTGGCCTGCCCCTGTAGGTCAGGTACCTGCCGGCCTGGGGCTGCCACTGCCCTTGAAGCCCACCCTGGGCAGCGTGTCCACATACTGGGCCACCCACCCTCTCACCTGCCTGCTCTGTCCGCTTGCCGCTCGCCCTGCTTAGCCTGCTTGCCCGCCTGCCTGCTCAGCTGACCCACCCACCTACCCACCCACCCGCCTAACCCGGGCTCCTCACCCCTCTCCCTCTCCCTCTCCCTCGCCAGTCAGCCCTTGCCCCAGCGCCTCCAGCTACTGCCCCCCTGCTGCTCCCCTGGCTGCACCACCACCCCCATGCCCTCCTCACTCCCTCTCCCCCTCCTCCCCCCCTCCAGCCACCCCACCCCACCCCACCCCTGCCCCCCAAGCCCCCCGCCCCCCTGCCCGCTGCGCAGTCCCTGAACGACATCAAGGAGCACTACCACGCGCGGGAGCTGGCTGCCGCCGCCTTCAAGCGCGAGGCCGCAGCGGACTGGCTGCCGGAGTACCGCCCCGTGTCCATTGTCCCGCCGGCCCGCACCCCCAACACCGTGTTGGAGCGCACCGCCCGCATCAGCCTGGACCTCCTGCTCAAGGTGAAGCAGGGCCCCTGCCCCTGCCCCTGACCCTTGCCTGCTGTCCCTAGAGCCATCTCTCCCAGCTGCTCAGGCCTGCCCGCCCCCCTGCCGATGCCCTGCCCCCCTGGCCGCCCCTCCTGCCACCCTTTCACCCTGTTGGCCACAGGACCGCCCCATGCCCCGCAAGGTCAAGATCGTGTGCACCCTGGGTCCCTCCTGCTGGTCCGAGTCCGGTCTGGCGGGCCTGCTGGCGGCAGGCATGAACGTGGCGCGCTTCAACTTCAGCCATGGCGACCACACAGCACACCAGGAAGTGCTGGACAGGCTGAGGAAGGTCAGGGGGGGTGGGGGGCGGGGGGCGGGGGGGGAGGGCGGCAGGGGGGGAGGGAGGGGGAGGGAGGGGGCTGGGAAATTAGGCAAGGGAGGGCAAGGGGGCAGGCGTGTCTCAAGAAGAGCGCCACAGCCCTTGATGCTGCCCTTGCCCCTGCCCCCTGCCCCCTGCCCCCTGCTCCCTGCCCCCCCCAGGTGGCTGCAGAGCAGGGCAAGGCGCTGGGGCTGCTGCTGGACACCAAGGGTCCTGAGATCCGCACCGCCATGCTGCGTGGCGGCAAGCCCATTGAGCTGGAGTCAGGCCAGGAGGTGACGGTGGTGGCGGCCGGGGAGCAGTACACAAGCTGGGAGGGGGGGGTGGACCCGGACACAGGTGAGGGGGTGGGGGGTGGGGTAGGGGGTGGGGGTGGGGGGGGAGCCACTGTC